>JAUZSX010258890.1:0-15107 GCA_034780655.1 Idiosepius hallami
ACCCCAGATAAGGATGCTGGGTCTCGTCATCGAATCCTCAGTAATCACTGCCTCCTATGAAGACAGCCTGAGGGAGACTAGGCAGAAACATCAAAAACCTAAGATTAGGATAAAAGTCCGAATAATAAAGTTAATACCTAAATTACGATGCCTTATCTCAAAAATAAAAATAAAACTATAATTAAAATTTGACTTACTTTCATTGCTTTTTTCATATATTTCACTGTATCTTTTTCAATGTCATGATGCGATCGGATTGGGTTCTTTAGTTCATCTCCAACAACCATTCCAGGACCTTGGGTACACGGACCTCCAATGAACAACATGATACGAGCACCTGTATTGGGGTAAGTACACTGGAAGAGAGAGAGAAAAAAAGGAAGGAATAAAAAAAAAAGGCTTGGATCAACACTTTTGAACAAACAAAAAGAAATTATTTAATTCATTCAATCATCAGTGCAACTCAACCAACTTGAACTCACAACCTTAATGTTTAAGAAACAGTCTCTTATCTTTTAGGCTATCATCCATTACAGTATTTAATACAATATGTTTATTAAGATTCAAAAGATTACATTTATAGTCAGGTATACTAGCAATGAGCCAATCAGGTGTCAGAATTCTCATTCCGCATACTATTTTACTTTATTTTTAAGGCTCTGATCATGGACTACTTTACAGACTTAATACCAACATTGAAATATTTTGTGTACATAACTATGGAACTTTCATTTATTTAAACTTCTATGAACTTTGGCCAAATATAACACTGTATATTAATTATATTGCTTTTAGTTGGACCTTGACATGAAGCCAATTTCAAACCAAAATGCTTTCAATTAAATCTCAATAATTGCAAGTAAATAATATTTTTTTCTTTTATATCTGTAACTCGTATTCAATCTTTGCTTGAGGTGAACATCAAGAAAGAATTAGGTTTGAAAGTTGTCTTCTCACCTCTAATAATCCGACTGCTATGGACAAAGCAACTCCTGTGGAACGTAATGGTCTTCGGCCTTGGGAAACTGGCCATGGGTCACGTTGTAATTCACCCAAAAGATCAGTCAGGCTCATATCACATTTGTGGACAGGCTGTAAAAATCTACAAAATATTTTTGTAAAAAAATGGAAATTAGATAAACAGAAAAATTGAATCATTTAAGGTTGGTTTTTTCTGTTTTGTTTTTAAAAAAAAAAAAAACTTGTTCTTTTGTTTTAAGATATATCATTCCAAACAAGAAATGTTAGGAGTCATAACTTTTGGAACATCCCTCGTAGTTCATCTTTTTATTGTACAATCTTAAAAGAGAGATAAACATCAGAGACTAAAAACAAATTCAAAATAATAGAAGAAAAAAAAATGTACAAAAAATTCCTTAAATGAAATAAAAGTTTGCTTGTATCAATTCATAAGAGAATATATGTCCTTAGTCGAGCACTAACCCAAGCTCAAGGCCAATTTTATATGTACATTATATACCCATATTTTTTTGTAATCAGTGTTGCCTTTCACCAAGATGAGTTACTCATTGAGTTGACATACCCTATACACCTAGGTTTTTGGAATCAAGTGTTATTCTTACAACTAGATAAATTTACTCTTTAGAGTTGATGAGCCTCATCTGACCGAGACAGCTGAAAGGGAATGGTTTTGATTGGGATTTGAAATAGTGCAATACTATTCCAGAGTCCAAGCTTTTACCACAGGTTCACTGTTACTGCTCTAGGTAATTGTCATTTGCTTGTTTTGAGGATGAGCAAAAGTGAAAATGGTTGTGAGGTTGAACTGAAGAGAAAAGAAGAAATCAAAAAGAAAAGGATTGATATTGCATGTGTTTCTTCTGACACATGTCAAGCATTGTTACATATTGATGTAAGAATCCTAGCATAACGCTACAGCATTAGAAGGATATGAAACTTAAATGCAAGTTCATCAACATAACATGAAAGACCAAAGTCAACACAGATGAAAATGTATCTAATGCACCTTGTAGCAATATGAGGCATGGCATGAGTGTTGGTTAGAGTCATCAATGATCGGGCATTCTCGATCTTGACGTAACACTGAGTATAAAAGACATAAACGCCATGTTGATTTTTAAAGAGGGCAAAAGAGCCAGTGATGTCCAAATGGCTGTAATAAATGGTTAATCAAAAATCTCTGTCTTCCGTGTTGTTAAATACTCAATATAAAAACTTTGGAGAACAGCACAAAGATGGACAGCAGGGAAACGCCCACACTCCTGGAGTTCTAGGAAGGCCCAGCTGAATGAAGACCATCTAAAATGTAAGTAGAACCCTTTCAGATTCCAGTTTGACCCTGCCAGCCAACATTGACCGTCGGTCGACATGCGTGTAAGACTGACCAAAAGACGTCACACATACAAACCTGGTGTCTTAACATTACAACCTGATGCACACATAGCCAGAAAAAAAATCCCAATAATTAAGTGTCTTTCCAGCTTACCTGTTAGCAGGCAACTGGTAATGTTGTTGAGGGCCTTGAGGACTTTGTGACTGGCGAGTCTGCTGACCAATAGCTCGTCCAATACCCAACATTTCCTAGACAAAATAAAAATAAAGAGACATGACTAGGGGAAAAATAAAAATTTCATTTGCCATGTGTCATCTTAATGAAGATAAAAATAAAGATGAGGACAATGGTTTGAATTAGATGTCTTCGTGAAATTAACAATAAAGATCGGGACAACAAAATTGTTTTTTTTTTCTCTAATAAGAATAGAACAGAGATAGAATGCTATCATTATCATATCGTATCGCACAGTGATGTGCGTGGTGTAACAATTGGTTTCATCAAAAGGAGTAGCAGGGGCACCACGTGCAGGTTTGTTACTTGCCACAGTACCTGCCATTCTCAAATAGTCACCCATTTAACTAATGACCAGGCTCAATGTTGCTTACCTTCAGTGATCTAACGAGAACCGGTGTCTCCAACGCGTTTTGACCGTATGAGAATGCTATAAAAATGATTGTGACACTCACCTGTATCTGCTTGGCAGAAAGGTCTTTTGTACCACGGAACACATAACTTTTAGAGCAGCCTTCACAACCTAGTTCATGTACCTGAACCATCTTTCCAAAAGTGAGCAGACCAATGAGGGCATTTGGGGGAAGTAGACTCAGAGACATTTGTAAAGATTCCTGGTAGAGAAGAAAAAAGAAAAAAAAAACATAGAAAGGAAGGAAAAACACAAAGATCAAATAAAAATTTCACAAAGGAGATGCAATAAAATTTATACAGAATAAAGGATATATTTTTCAAATTAGAAATACTTATTTTTATTTTGGGATGAGGCATTATAATATAGGAATTAACTACAAGGGGTTAAAGTTGAAACACCTGAAGACAGCTTGAGGGTCACTAGGCCAAAACGTAGTGAAACATTAAATTACCAAGATAAGGACAGACAGAAGTTTAAATAAAACAGTTAATTTCTTTACAGAAATACTTGTATTTCATACAGAAAACTTGAACCATTATTAATATTATTATTTATATTGTAATTATTATTATTTAATATATGTCTATCTAGCCAAGAAGAAAAAACAAAATATTTTCTGTATTGATGAATCAGTTGAGTTGGTTTACCTTAACAGCTTTAAGATCATCATCCTCCATGCACGTGTCCAAGACAATTAGATACATTGGGGGGTGACAAGTTGCACGCTAAGAAGAAAAAAGAAAAAAAGAAAATAAGCGTGGAAAAAAAAAAAAAAAAAACAACAGTTCAGTGAACTTTGAACTCATGACCTTGGAGGTCATTTTCTACAGGTTTTATAGATGAACAGTTCTTGCTTTTTCAGGAATCAAGAGACACTGGATGTCCTTCATGAGAAATGGGCAATTCAAAGCACTTAACACAGGATATGGTCCTTTTTTTAAAAAAAGGCTGTTCAGAAAGTCAGTGTGCACTTTTCATTATTTGTTTTATATATGTGCAGTATTGGAGAAGTATTTTCAAAATGGAAAAGCTATTTCATAAATTAAAGATATTCACTGTTCATAAATGGACTTTAAAAAACATTTTCCTTAGAATTTATAAATGACTTTTTTTACAGTAATTTTCTTCTTCAGTGACTTTTATACAATGCATTTTATACATTTTTACATGGCTAGCAGCTGTTCCGAAAGTCATTAAGCACTGTTCATTATTTGGTTTATGATAAGAAATTAAGAGCCCCTGAATGTCCTTCACAAGAAATTGACTTCTTTTGAAAACCTTTTGTTATCACATTTTACAATACAGGATTTGGTTCTTGATTTGAAATTATAGGTGCACACTCACTTTCTGAACGCACTTTAATAGACATAATACATCTCAAAAGGTAATTGTGCATCCTTGACTGTCTGGTCTATTCTAAAATACACGGATTTTTAGTCATTTTTTTTTTAAATGCAAAATCCTATAGGAATGAACAATAAAATTCATAACATATATTATAGGTGCATAGTAACTTTTTGAACACACTTTACTAAGAAATACATCTACATGGTGAAAGAGAGCAATGTCATCATTGATATTATTGTATAAAAAGAATTAAAATTTCAATTCTTTTTAATTACTGCAGAAAAGAAATCTCTACTTACAGTGATGATGTATTCGATAGTAGAGAATTGGGGGATGATTTCTGCAGGTTGATGTTGTTCAGAAATAGCTGCGTATTGCTGAGGGAACTGAAAAATCAAAACAAGCAGATATGAATAGAAAGATTCAGCCTCAGTCCAAGAAGACAATAAAAAAAAAAAAATTTTCCAATAGCAAAAGAGAAAAGTTCTTTCAAGAGTTGATAAAGAATTCAAATATTTTCAATATGAAAAAAACAAAACAAACATCATCTATAAATTCTGGGAGTATGAAATGAGGTCTATAACTTTGACTTAAAAATCATGATTTTAACACATAATATTATAATATTTGATATATACCATATAAGTCGACTCACTGCCCTGGCTTAAATCACTAATGGAATATTTCAGTTGGCATCAGAAACAAGGCAATGCTGAGGAAATGGTATTTAATAAACCTAACCAAACCCAGTTTATTGCCATTTTGTAAATAAATACCTTTATGTCATCTCATATATTTTTGATTTGCGATCATTTTCTCAATTTTGTATTCATGTCATAAAAAATGTCACCACCATACAAGTTGAGGATGGCTTTTAAACGTGAAGTTTAGAGTCAAATTTTGAAATTCTGTCGGAATTTAAAGAACGCATCTTTATTTTTTTGGGTTTTTTTTTTCGTCAATTATAGGGAAAAGAATATTAAAAATGAAACTCACGGGATTTCTCTGGTAACAGAAATTACATGACCAGAGTTTTGCTCTATAATCCACTTGGCTACAGGGGGGAAGAAATGAAAAAAATAAATTAAAAAAAAAAAAAAAAGGAATTTAACAGAAAATGACAAAATATTAAAGATTTTTTTAAAATAAATTTAAACAAAACTTTTTTTTCTATTCTAACCAAATTAAAATCGTTTTGTTTTTTAGAAGAAATTCTTAAAAAATTATAAAATGATGTCTTGGATATTTTAAAAGGAAATTCAAGAAATGCTGAAAATAATAATAATAATAATATGCAAGGAGTATAAAAGGATTAATAGTAGAAAAGATGTTTCCTTCTTTGCTTTACTTTCTTTCTAGTTTAATATTCATTCAAAACATGTGATAAAATCATTGATAACCTTAACAGAAAGAGAGAGAGTATATTTCAAAGAGAGAGGGGATATCAGAGAGAGATGTAGAAAGAGAATATCATAGAGAACATCAGAGAGAAAGAGAGAGTATATCTGAGAGAAAGAGAAATAATAGAGAGTGAAAGAAAGAGAATAGAGAAAATAACGAAAGAATAAATAAATGTATAAAAAAAAGGAAGCCTTACCAAAAAGGATTGAGCACAGCCCTGCATGTTTGCCTGGAACAAAGAACAGGTTCATACTGGAGGGGAGGGAGATCTGGTCGTTCCTTTAAAGGAGTAAACAAAGAACCAAGTGGCACGACCATTCGTGTTGCTTCCAACCGACTTGAAGGCCAGACATTCCAGCTAAACCTGATGCCATCTCTGTCTTCATTTTGTTGGATGTATTCTTGGTAACTTGCCATTCTTATGGCATAGAAACAAGTCTGCAAAGTAGAAAGCATAAAACAAGGTTCCTGTTAGTCCGAGAAAAAATTTGCATCGAACTTGCAACCCAAAAAGAAAATAATTTTAGAGGGTTCAGAATGTAGCTTCTTCTTAAACTGTAATACCTAGGGGTGCGTTGGGCAGCAAATTTATTTTTTGCTGTTTCCGTAGGATACTTGTTTTACGAGAAAGAGTCACTAGCCCTATACTCAACACCCAAACTGAAGGACCTTTTGAAATCAGTTTTGCCTTTCACCTAGATTAGCTACTTCTCTGAGTTAACGAGCTCCATCTGCCCGAGGTGGGGAAAGATAGATGCAATGGTTTTAATTGGGATTTGAACTTGCCTAATACGATTCCATAGTCTAAGCTTTTACCAATGCTCCACCTTGCCGCCCAGAGTGTAGCTTAGGGTCCCTTAAAAACGGATCTGCATGTCAGTGCTAAAAAACAAAATATCACACAAGGATTATTAAAGCCTTGTTTATGGCTGCCAGTCATCTTATGGTCATCGTATCAGTCTGAACCTCCAGGTCGTCAGATGTCTAGTTACGAAAGTGCAATTTTTTACTGCTATAAGAAAACGGAATTTTATCACCTGAGGCTAGAGCAGTGGTTTTCAAACTTTTTTAACCAGCGCCCCCTTCACCACTGGACGAAAATACCAACGCTACCCTTCTTCCAATGAATGCCATATAAAGACGGTACATCAAGGCAAATATATGGTGGAAGTAAACAGGCAAGAACGTCTATTTGCAGTGACTTGGAAATGCTTAATTAAACCGTCCAGCCTTTCTACCAACACCAATATCACATTTTACTGCAATTGCCCTAAATCCCCCTTCACCATTTTAACGCCCCTTCATCCGACTACTTACTCGCCAGCGCCCCCCTAAAAGTTCATGTTGCCCCCAGAGGATGGTACCTTTGAAAACCATTGGGCTAAAGCTTTCTAAGGGTAACAATGAAAAAGATGAGGACAATAGTTTACAAATAGCTTTATGGGACAAGGATTGAACAAGTTTAGTTGACCTCTGACCTAATTAGAAGCACTGGAAAACAAAAGAAAAAGTGCATCTGAACTTTATCAAAATAATCACAATAAACAAGTATCAACACAATAAAAAAAAATGTCAACAATGTTAAAACTATCACAAACCTTTAAAGGTTATTGATGCTGTTATAGTATGTGGCCTACTTTTTGAACGAGGTCCCCAGTCTCAAGTCTCTCTAAGAATCTACCATAAAAAAGGAGGCTTAGAAGAGATTTTGTTGGTTAACCAAAAAGAGTTTCCAATGATTTTTCAATAATTAAATAAAATAAAAGTTGTTTTTTTAATTATTTCCAGATGGATCTGATTGGGGGTTTAGTTTGAAAAAACAAAGTTCAAATGTAAAGAAGACAAATTTAAATGAAATAGTTTTCAACTAGCAATAACTACGCCTCGAATATGAAGTAAAAAAAAGGGTTAAAAAGTGGAAGGAAGTTTCCAGTTGATTAATGTTTCATTTCTTGAGAATAAACAAATATGAAATTTTCTAACAGCAAAATAAAAAAAAACAACTTAAGTACCCACATATGTTTGTTTGTTTGTTTAGTGTTTAACGGCTTAACAACTTTTTTAGGTTATTTTAATGCTGAGAACAATTACTTATGATAAACGTTATTTTTATACACACATAGTTTTTATTTTTAATAACACAAGTTGCACTAAAGGCAAACTGAAATATATTTGTTTTTTTTTAAACAATATTTTTAAATTATACTTCCCTTTTTTTTCTACTCTTATTTTATCTATTTTTTCGCTTTTATTCATCATATTTCACTCGTCCAGAAAAGTTACATCATCATTCACCAAAAATTACGTGGTTGTTGATACGTGGATTATGATTACATAATCCAGGGTTCAATTAAACTTGTTCAGTGCACAAACAACAACAACACTGCAGCAGACAGAACAGGCACAGAGCAAAATAATTTGTAAGAACCGACGGGGGGGGGGATAAAGTGGGTATTTTGTAAAAGAAATAATAATAATAATAACAACCAACTTTTTAAAATTCCTACCATGGAAAAAAATGTTTTTCTTTTGCGTTTAAAATTGGAGATTTAAAAATCCTCCAAGAAGTGCCTTTAAGTACAATTTAGGATTATTTATTTTACTTTATTTCTAATGAAAAAAAAAAAATTTTCCGCCCGTCACAAATAATGACATTCAAAATAGTTCATCGATTTATTCTTAAAAACTTGACGTAAAAAAAATAAATAAATGAATAGAAAAATAAAATAATTCAGAATAAAAACAAAAGGAAGGGCGGAGAGAAAAGTTATCAAATTTATTATTTTATTTATTAATACAAATGAACAAAAACCGACTGGACAGACCTGACCTATTGATAAGCAAATAATTTGTCCCAAAAGTTCGTAAATAATTTGGAATTTCATTTGCCAAGTAATACTAAAAAAAACAACGATAATAATTCCTCAAAATAGAAACCACCATTTTTCAAGGATTTTCTGCCATCGATCATCTGCAAGCTTTCGGATCTGATGAAAGGGTACCATCAAAGAATTCTTGACACGCTTCCTCAAATTTTAAGGACAATCTAATATATAAATAATATATATATATATATATATATATATATATATCCCCCTTCGAGAGGAATTATAGAGTTTTTTTTCTATTCATTCATTCACCCACGACGCACTGAATATTTTCCTTGTTTGTAAAAGACAACTACACAAAAAAGAATTAATTGATCGAGTTGGGCTTTTATAATCATGTGATTAGCTAGAAATTTTACTGACAACAGATAGGCTATTAATTTATTTTTGATAAGCAAAATCAATTCCTAAATTGTTTTTTTGATTGCTTAACGGCATATTAGGTTATCAACAGTCGGAGACAACAACCATTAAACGTTTCTTTGGTCATAATTTTTTTTTAATATTTAATCTATAGCTGGAAGCTAGAGTGGGTGTGGGGATTCATACCTTTCCCATAGTCTATGTAAACGTAAATGCAACTAGAAGGGCGTCGACGTAGCCCAGTCAGTGGACAGACAATCGGACTTCAGAACTGTAGTTGTAGTAGTATGCAGGTTCGAATCCAAGTTGTTCCGTCTACATTAACATGTCGAGTTATAACGTTGGGAAAGGTATGAATTCCCATCTTCCCTCCAGCTATGGGTTAAATAGTGCAAAACTTTAACTTGTGTATTAAAAAAAAAATCTGTGTTTATTAAAATAATGTTTATGTAAAGAAGTCGTTCTCGGCATTAAACTGACCTATAAAGGTTGATATGCCGTTAAACACCAAACAAACAAAAATAAATGCAACTACTGTGATTTGAACGCGCTTGTTACGAATTGCGAAATCCGATTGTCATCCACTGTTGCCCCAAATGGACTTCCCCTCCTTAATTCAAAATCAATTTATCATTTATTGGTGAAGATGCAACAAATGAAATTTTTTTATGTGTAGATTTTTAAAATAAAATTAACATATTTCTTTCTTTCTTTCTTTTTTGTCTTGTTTGATAAAACAAAAATAAAAACATTTTATTTATTCTCGATTTAAAAAGATCATTTTTCAATTCTTCTCTAAAAAAACAGATATTTGGGCTGTGATGTTTCGAAGAGGATATTTTTTTTAATGTCAATCTTTCAGGAAAACAAAACCAAATTCAGTAACATTTTTATCCGTAATTTTGCTTCTCTTTTCTCTGTCATTTTCCGGTCATAAGGAGAGATTAGATTTGTAGTTTAAAAAAAATGAAAGATTTTAGAATTGAAGTTAGTGGTTTTAATTTGTTAAGGACAATAAAATCGACAATAAAATTGAATAAATACTATAATTAAAAATCTGAAATGAATTGAAGAGGGGAGGATCGTCGTAACTAGTTGCCTGTCATTAAAAAAAAATGGTTCGATCGGTATGTGACTTATCAAAAATGAGAAAAAAAAACAAAAAAAAATACTGTTTTGGTTTAACGAATGATAATTTCAATAAACCTTTGAAAAAAAGACACACGGAATTTAAAAGAAGATTTCTTAAATAATAATAAATTTAACCTTTTAAACCCTAAAGAACCGATATATCGGCCTTGTCGACTTAAGGCAAAAGAAGACACACAACAAACACACACAACCATCAACCTCCACCTTTAGACTCTGACTTAGAAATATTACCAAGTAGTCGCTCAGAGCCGTTCTATTGAAGAACTATATTCGAGTCGAAATGTCAGTGTGTCTTTTTGTCTTAGGTTAGTAAGGCCGATATATCGGGATAAACCGGCAAAAGATGTGATTCTAGTTTTTGATAGACATTTTAAAAACACGAATAAAAAAAACTAGCGTTTGTTTTAAATAAATAACGTGTAACAATATATATATATATTCATTTACTTATTGAGCTCAACAGCAGCACCAACCAAGTTTAGCACAAGGCTATTTTTAAAGGTGATTGTAATGGTTTTGACTGGGATTTGAACTCGCGTAATACGATTCCACAGCCCGAGCTTTTACTAATTGCTGTAACAACAGATAATTTTAAAAAAGATGTTAGTGACAAGAAGCTTTGTCAAAATATTTTTTTAAAAACATTACCAAATAGTGACCAACCTTAATGAACGGGTAAAGTAATTAAAGTGAAATGCCGGCGCTGAAGAAGAAGAAGCTGCTTTCTTCTTCCTTTTTTTTCACAGCTGAAAATTTTTGACGAAGGAAAAAAAAATCTGACACGAACACGGAAGTGATGCCACGTAGCCAATCCCAGAATACATTGCGATCGACCACGACTTACTTCCGGATTATCTCTCTCCGGTGAACATGGAAAACATGTCTGCTTTAGAAAATCGTGATTAAATCTTTATCTTGTTTTGTTGGTGATTTATTTATTTATTTACTTGAAAGTTAAAGAAAGATTCTCGAATTGTGATTAACAGCACATCAAGTTTTTTTTTAATACACAGAACAATAATTTTTTTTATAAATGTTCTCTACATGTAGTCTTTTGATTAACAATAAATGTGAAATGTGCACTCACTGGCATGATTGGATTGATATTGATAGCTGGAAGGAAAGTGAAAGTATACCTTTCCGGAGGGTAGTCAAAGTTGACGTGTTAGTTCCGAAGTCTGACTGCCTTGCCTCTGCCTCACTGCACTGCCCCAAATGTACCTCCCTTCTCCGTTAGGTGTATTATTTGTTCTCTTCCGCACTGCTGCGACGACGCACTGACAGTCAGGTTGCAGGCAGAGAGAACAGAGAGACCAAACCAACCACCACGATGGCGACCTTGCAGGTCAGCCCAAATAATTTGAACCATTTTTTGGAAATATTAGTCGGTCAGCAAAGAGAAATTATTGATTCAGTCTCAACATCTTTTAAGAACAGAGGTAAATGAATTATCAAATTTAGTCATTTAAACTATTTTTAAATCATTGAAAAACTTTTAATTCTTTAGTTGTTGAACGTAATTTTAAGTTTGAGTAATTTTAATTTAGCAAAAACTTTAAAAAGAGAGTAAAAAGGTTTAGCTTAAAAAAAATAATAACCTTCCAAACAATCATTTTTGTTTATAAATTCAATGTTTTATTTTTTTACTGGAAAAGATATCTTTACCTTGAGTTTTTCTTGTATTGGGTTTCGGGGTTCGGTTTAAAAAAAATAAAATATAACTCCCACTGGTAAACAAAAAAAATCAATTTTATTTGAATTGACGAGAAGTAAGAATTGCTCCTCGGCGTTTGCTTTGATGCTTCTTTTGTGTTAATTTTCATCTGCGTTTTTGTAATTCTAAGATTTTTTCTTTAAAGGGATAATTTTTCGTCTTAAACCCAAATAGAACGTGTTTGTTCTGTTCCAGTGTTCCTGTTCCACAGGTCAGGTCAGGTCAGGTAGGTCCGTTCGGGTCGGTCCGACTCGACTATCACCACAAATATAAAATTTTAAGTCTCTAGACGAAAAACTGTCAAAGTAGTTTGGTAGAGAACGTTTATAGTATTTTTTAAAGGCTAATACAATCTTGATGTGTTTGTTAGGACCAACAACAATAAACATTGAGAAAGAAATGGTAAAAGCTTTGAAAAAAGTCAATGGTAAAAGCTTTGATTCTGGAATCACTAATATACATTCTCTGGCAGTCTTTTACAACTATCCGTACCTTTCGAAAACAGGGACCATAAATCTGTCAGCGGCACTTTTCCATTTTCACCGTCAAATTTATCACGCGCGATGAAAAATTGAAAGCAATTTAAAAGTCAAAGCAATTTGACGGTGAAAATCGAAAAGTATCGCTGACAGATTTATGGTCCCTGTCTTCGAAAGGTACGGATAGTTGTAAAAGACTGCCAAAAGAAAACCCCTAGCACCATGCTTACAAGCAGAGAATGATACCCTTGGGAAAGGTATGAATATTGAGTCCCCATCTTCCCTCCAGCTATGGATTAAATTGTGTCATTAAAAAAACGTGTGTATAAAAACATAGTTTATCATTAGTAATTGTTCTCAGTATTAAAATGACCTAAAAAGGTTGATAAAATAATTTTTATCAAAAGTAATTGTTCTCGGCATTAAAATGACCTTAAAAAGGTTGATATGCCATTATAAAATATTGTTTATCAAAAGTAATTGTTCTAGGCATTGAAATTACCTAAAAAGGTTGATATGCCGTTAAACATAAAAACAAACAAAGATTGAATATTACAGTATAAAGAATCAATTGTAGATTACACACTATACAATATCAACATTTTCTTTTATTGACTTTTTTTCTCAGATTTTTTTTTCTATGTTTTTTTTTCCTGAAAAGATTTAAAAAAATGTAGTGAGAAAATCAACAATGACAAAAACCCATTAATTATTGTCAAGCTTTTTTCTCTACTTTTTCAACTTTGTTTCAGTCGAACTAATTTCCTCAAAAGGTTAAAAATATAGAGTTCACTTACACTTAAGATCATGTGACCAGTGTTTGACTGTTCACAACAAACAACCCCAGAGCACTACCTAATAATAATAATAATATCAATAATAATAGTATTAATAAAAATAGTATTAATAATAATAGTATTACTGAGGAGGAGGTGTGTAGTCATTGACTACAAAATATCCAGATGTACTGAAGTGTCAGAGAAGACTTATTGTCACTCTGCCTTCAGGAATTACCACCAGGCATTAGCATGTGTGCAAATTGGAAGCATCAAAACCCTGGACTGTTGCACCGTACAGTCTTTGACTGGAATGGTGCGGCGCTTGCTGGAAATCAGAGGAGACTTGTTGTCACTTTGACTCCAGTAGAAACCACTGGTTGCTGGGCGTGAGGGTGCCTGGTAATTGGTGTGCGATCCAATAATGATAATAATAATAATAATAATAAGTCGTGTAAAATTGTACCATGTCCCATTTATTTTCACTTTATGTCATGATACTATAATTAATTAGCTGTATACATTTGCAAGTGAGATTAAAACCAGATAGTTGCAAGTTATCCATGTATTTAACTATTTTGTGTCCAAAAAAAAAGAAAAGAAAACAGCAATTTTTTAAATGCATTTTTGCTATAAAAAACCCAGATCATAAAACACTCCACAGAACATAGCAGAATTATTATTATTATGATTGTTATTATTATAGGATCTCACACCAATTACCAGGCACTCTCACAGTCAGCAACCAGTGGTTTTTACTACAGTCAAAGGGACAACAAGTTTCTTCTGACTTCAAGCAATATTCACACCATTTCAGTCAAGGACTATATGGTGCAACATCTCCCTTGGTCTTCACTCTACTGCCTATTATTATTATTGTGGATCTCACACTAATCACCAGGAACAATCGTACCCAGCAACCAAATGGCAAATGTTTTAATTATTTTTTTTAACCTTTTCTCATTTTTAATATTATTTTCAATTTTATTGAAATATTTTATTCTGATTTCTAAATTCAAATTTAATCTTTTTGAGCCTAAGAGGCCGATATATTGGCCTTATTAACTTAAGGCAAAAAGACACACCAATATTTTGACTCTAATATTATATTTACTTGGTGAGCACCACCAACCAAGTTTGGCACAAAGCCATTTTCTATAGGTGAATGCAGTGGTTTTGACTTGGATTTGAACTCTTGTACTACAATTCCAGAGCGCAAGTTTTTACCAATGCTCTAACTTCAGTGCCCATTTTGATCCTAATATGGTCCTTCAATAGAAAGGTTCTAAATGACTAGTTGGTAATTTTGTTAAGTCAGGGTCCAAAAGTTGAGACCGAAATATCAGCATGTCTGCGTGATCTTTTGCCTTTGGTTGCAAGGAGTGGGATATCAGTTTCTTTAGGATTCAAAGGATTAAAAACAATCAAGAAATTGTCTTCTTCTTTATTTTCCAGATTCTCTTGACGATTTTCTTTCTTCCGAGATTGTCAAATTGTTTCGTATCGTCGCAGTTTACAGCGATTGTTTCAAAAAGTAAGGAGAAAAAAAACTTGTCAATTTAATTTCACTTTGCAGGTCGTTTCCTCTTTAGATGGAGCGGCACAGTTTGTCCATGTAGTGCTATTGGGCAGACCATCGCTCATGTCCTCACAGACTGCCCACTTAGTGTGCCTTGCCCTGATGTGAACCTAAGGGATGCGACGGGGTCAGTCGGGTCCACAAGAACGACACAGAAAACACGTAGTAGGTGGTTTACAAGTGTATTAAGAAAAGGTACAAGGATATAGAGAAATGGTTTTTAAACTTTTTTTGTGACTGCCCCCCCCATCTCTGCCTTAGCAAAATCCCAGCACCCCCCACTCTTCCAACAAACACCAGAACGACAGTAATTCAGTATTGTCCTTTTGTAAGATTACAGTGAAAGATGGAGTCAATCAAGTTTGGTGTTTTTTTTTTTTTATAAAAACCAATCACACATAGGGTGTGGCAACCAGATTGGTTAAAAACAAATTTTTTCCACCTA
>JAUZSX010259001.1:2500-30505 GCA_034780655.1 Idiosepius hallami
AGAGAAATTGTTATTAATAAAAACAAGGTATTATATTAATAATTCAGTTTGGATAAGAAAACTAATTATTCAAATTATGTCAGAATTCATATATGAAGATTTCAGTTTATCAGAGAAAATTCTATCCCTAAAAGTACATTCTCTCGTATCCAGCTGTTGTTGATGTTAGCATATATATGATTTTATCTATAAAACACTAAATTCTAATACAGATACATATCAGCTCGAGGTAATAGCCAAATATTTTCACATGATACAAAATATTTATCATAGAATTTCTTTGCATTTTTGATGCATGAAAATAATCAATTTTTATTGCAAAATGGTCAAAGAAAAATTACTTAGAAGAGGTTAACGGTGTTATTGTCAGTGAATGATAAGTCTTAGTGCTGTATTTGCTTTTTTTAATTCTTTCCATGGTATCTTATTATAGAATAATACTTGAATTTTTATTTGTAGATATTTTCATAAAACAAGAAAAATTTTAAATTTCAATAGATTTACAAGTAACAGGGTTGTCTAAGTGTCAACGTATCTAATAATTTCATTGACTTATAATATAAAAAATGTAATCCTAGTATAGACACTATTAAAAATACTTTATAACCATTAGTGACCTATATAAATAATAAACTAAATTGCTAAACCTTCTTCCAATCAACTGAATTTATGTTTCCCATACTTATTAATTTACTTAAAATGCTTAAATAGTTATGGATTACTGGAGGCTAAATGCATAAACTTTTGAGAATAAAATTCTGACAAGATCCATTTATGTGAAATTACATTACAAAAATAACTTTCCATCTCTGTCTTTTCGATGACTTTGAAGGTCATGTTCATGACAGACTTAGCTTCCTAATAATATTTAATTTGATTATGACAGCAAGAAGCCCTAACTGCTACTATATTGATTTTGACTGAAGGAAAAGACATACACATTATTAGAAATAGATTCTACACATCTACACAAAAAGCTAAAAACATTCATAATTTTCCAAGAGAGGATGAAAGAAAAGCTTTCATAAAAAAACATCAGAAACATGAATATAAAATTCACAAATCAAATAAAGGAAAATCATATTTATATGATTTTATCAAAAGATAAAAGAAATAATCCTTTGCTTTATAGAAAGTAAAATTAATTTTATATTATAGAGAAAAATACAAACATTCTTTGACCTAATATGCAAATATTAAGCTATTTAGCAAGTAATTTTCAAATTTCAATTATGAAGACCTATTTCTATATTGATAAAATGCATCAACAGGTCTTAGATTAAACATCTTGTATATGTTTAGATGATTTAATTACTATATATATATATTTATTACTTGGATTTTATTGTATTTTTTAATTATCTGACAATTCTAAATCAACTTTTCAGGTGAAATTTATCAAATATATTTAACCAAAAAGGATACTATAAAACACAAGAAACTAGTTATTTTTCTTTGTTTATTTGCCTGCTTGTTATTTTTTTCTGTAAATGTATCAGTAGATTATGTAGTTATGTTAATATGGAAAGGGTAAATCAAAAAGAAATTTCCGCCTGTGTAAAAGACATGTGTATATAGAAACCATAAGGTTTGTAAAGTATAAAAATTATGTTATGTATAAATGTGTTTAATGTATTTAACTCTAGCAGTGCATTCTAAACAACAAGTTATTGAATTGTCTAAAATTAACTGAACCAATTAATATATAGTCTGGTATTTCAAACTCATGAAAGTACATCTTTTTATTTTGAATTGAAAAACACAAAATTTTAAATTGATTTAGAATACTAGCCATAGATGAAGTAACCAAATAAAAATTCAATTGTTTTTTCACTAAACTACCATTTTGGATGAAAATAAGTTTTTAATAATTCTATTTTTTTCTATTTCTTTTTCAATTTCAAAAACAGAAATTTTTTTAATATAAACATTTTTAGACTGATTTGGGGATGAGAAAGTAGGTTCTGGAGAGGAAATAATTGACCAAATATCCATTCATTATATTGATTCATTTGAAGGAAGTAAGACAGAATAAATATTTTAAAAAAAACTTTTTTTTACCTGCACTAAACCCAGGCCATGGCTACGTAACTGCTGTATGTGACGGCTGATACTGCGAACAGCCTCTATGCTCTCCCCTGGAAAAGATCAGAAATTTAAATTTAATACAAATTTCAATGTCTTATATAATGTTTATATACAATATTAACTTCTTTCACAGTCATTGTAGAAATAATCTTTTCTTTTTAAAGTAATAAATACTTACCTTAATCATATGTTCTGTTTTCCTTTGATATGTCATACAATTTCATGACATTGATTAAATTTACTTGATACTTTGCAATTGTAAAGGTTTAAAATATATTAAACAAATAATTACAAAACTGGACATTACTTATTCACATCTAGAGTGAAAAAGTTATTTTACATGGCTATAAAAACACAATAGAAAATTTGAAATTCAAAATAAACTTATCTTTAACAACTTTTATTTCTAAATATATTTGAAATATAGTTTGAAAATACAATTGTGATTGGAAGTGGTAACTTTTCCTTTAAAGACAAAAAAAAAACAAAGAAAATTTTTCACATAAATGGAAAGAGGGTTGTTGGTTTCACTATCTAAAAGATATTTTCTAAATGCTTTAATAAAACTGTATTAAATCAGTCAGACAATTGATATTGACCAATACTTGAGACAGACTTATACTGGTTTTGGAGTGGACAATAATTTTGAAAGTAGTGATTTTTTTCAAGATTTACAATTTTTCAAGTTAACAAAAAAATTCCTAATTATAAATACTTTAAAACCTACACCTAAAATTAAATTTGTTTAAAATTTGAAAGATTCAAATTTTTGAAGAGTTATCTGGTATGAAATTTTCAAATTAAATCAAAAGAAAATTTTAAAAAAAATAATAGTAATTTATCACTTTTTCTGGGGGTTATTTTGTTTTTAATCAAACCAGAAAAGACATGTTTGGACAAAATGCTAGCGATTAAATATCCACACATTTACAGCCAATTCTTTAATTAATCAGAATCAATAGAAATAATTCAGCAAAGAGATGGTGGAATTGGACATTTTGTTTTTTTTATAGTTTTATTGGCTTAAAGTGTATCAAGGAATTAATTAATGTCTTTATTAAAAAGCTTCATTAAAAAGCTTTACTTAGAAACAAGATTTAATACATGATAAATACTTCAAAAATATTTTACACTTATTGGGTCTTTTTATAATAAATCAACAAAAATAATGGTTGAAATAATTAATAAACTCTGATGCAAAAAATAAAATTCAAATCTATTAGTTTACTATTTTACTTTCTCCACCTGTAACAAGGCATATCACCAGTTGATGAAGATAAGCCATAAAAATAATAAATTTAATTTAAGTTAAAGTGCGTATTTTGAAATTGAAACAGATTTAGTTTCAGGTTGATCAGTGATGATTTGACATTTGTATCTGTGACAGGGTTAATGGGTACAAATTTAGTAGAGTGAAGTTAAGATTTGTAGTTAATTTTGGAAAACTAGAAAAATCAGTTGGAGTTATTTTAGTTTAAATTAGATATTTTTGGATGGGATTTTGTTTTCTAGCAATTGTCCTCAGACTTGAGATGGGCACAGACAGATATTTTTCAGCTGGGGTAGGCTTGACGCAAAAGAGAGAATGTACTTAATTTAAGTTCATTGGTGCCTTTATGTTAGTTTATATATTTAAGAAAAAAAAAAGAAAATAATTTATTCTCTCTCCAGAATGATTTGTAAACAAAGAAATAAAAATATTTGAATATTTTTATAAGGATGAAAAAAAAATTTGTTGTTTATTTTTTCCATTGTGGAAAAGAAGGCCTACCAGCTCATAAAGCTATGCCACACACCCACATTATTATAATATCATTTTGAGAATATAATAAAAAATCTCATAAAAAATCATCTATCTATAAATAGATATATAGGTAGATACAGTGTGTGTGTGTCTATACATATATATATATATATATATATATATATATATATACACACATGCATATATTTATGTATGTATGTATGTATGTATGTATGTATGTATGTATGTATGTATGGAGGAGATAGAGATAGATTAAATAAACAAGAACATAAAAAAATGTATTTGATTTTCCCCCTTTCTGATACATAAACATGTGTGCTAATTCATTCTCTTACCCCCTACAAAGATGACCCAGGGAAAGAGACCAACTGTGTAACCTACAATAAATATTCACACACACACAGATTTGCTTGCAACAACTTGGCATAAATCCTTAACTTATTTTACGAGATCAAAGTGGCACCAACATGCAGCCATTACTGAACCAAGCCAGCATGGGTTTAATAAGACTAATAATGATAATTAAGAACAGCAAGAAGTTTTGCAGTACCATATAAGTACTTACAATTAATATTCCCCAAAATACTAAATTGAAAAGATGATTACAGGAAAACCAAGTCATAAAATGTAAGACCTTACCATAGGCATTGAAATCATTTGTCAAAAAACTATATATTCTATAACTAAAGAAAAATGAGCAATTTAAGAGCTAGAAACTTCATTTTGTAGCTCAATTATTGAAAAGTAAATTTATCTTTACTAAATATTTCTTAATTTTACCCGAATCAAATCTAATCCTGAAATGTACTTGTCTTTCAATAGTTAAAGAAAAAGTGTGTTGAATTTTGTTTCTAAATAACTTCATCTTACTGGAGTTACTAACATACACCAATTCTAAACACTGATAGATTTAAATTTGACAAGAAAATGATATTTTGAAATTAATAAATAACAATTCCTAAATATAGTGATTATAATAAACATGGTCAGACCAACTGGGGCATATAATTTGTTTGTTTGGTGTTTAAAAGCATATCAACCTTTTTAGGTCATTTTAAAGCCGAGAACAATTACATATGATAAACACATAGATTTTTAGTAACACAAGTTGTACTATCTAATCCACAGCTAGAGGGAAGATGGGGATTCATACTTTTCCCAAGGGTATTATTGATACGTCAACATATCCAGGAACAACTTGGATTTGAACCCACATGCTACGGTTCCGAAGTCCGATTGCTTTACATTGTAAATAACTCATCTATAAATCACAACTGTGAATATAGCTAGCAAAATGGTTTAAAACTGTGCACAGTAAAATTCTCTTTCAAATATATAGGAAGAACAATATATCTAAAGATAAGTAAAGTATATAAAGAATATCAACACTTTCTTGGACAAACATAATGAATATAATACCCCTGAGGAATAAGCATTCTTGATACAAACATAATGGCATCAACATAATTTCAGAAATTCATTGCTATTATAGCTGTTAAAATAATGATAATAGTCCTAAGCATACAAATATGGTAATTCATTAATGTCCATTCTTAAAAAATATGTTAACCGTTTCGTAATTACCAGTTATTAGTCATGATTTAAAGAGTATGAGGTTGTTTTCTTTTTGGGGTCATTAGTCATCTTCATGATAAATGACTATATTATTCATGAATGCCCCATAATTGAAGTTAACTACTCGTATACACAATTATAATTTTGATAAAACTACACATAACTAAGAATTTCCATATATATTTTATTATTTTTGTTAAATAAATCCATGCAGACTTTTCTGCATTTGTAGAAATAGATTTTTTAAACTATTCTATAATCATTTATCATTTACACACATTGAAGTATTGTCTGATTCATGAAATCAGGATCTGGAAAAGTTTTTTCCTTGACCAAAAAGTTTTGAGTTAAGACTTAGAATAATCTAAGCATGCAAATCAAGTGATGAGAATCCAAAGTATGAAAGAGATAAATTTCAACAAAAAGTATTTCAAGAAAGTTAAAGAGTAAACCAGTACAAATTTTGAATAGGTTAACCTGGTTTTGTTTTACATGTTAATCCTTTGGGTCATTTATGCTGAATGCCTATAGGTTTGTATTTAACTTTGGTATCACTGTATGACTAATATGAGGCTAATTCTTGTCAAGAATATATGTTTTAGGATCTACTTTATTGAATAGTTTCAGCATGCTCTTAATGTTTAAGGTATATATCATTGAGTGTTCAAGCACTTCAACAAAATATGTTCCACTATATACTGATTGCTACATAAGCAGATGGAGTTTCATTCAGGATGTTGCAATTATTAAGATTATTATTAAGATTAACAATTATAACAAGTGAAGCATGCATGGTCCCCTCTGAGTGAAAAGTGAATGAAGCATAAAAAAGACATACATAATGATATTTTGTCACATTTTGATATACTGAATTTACATTCAGCACAATTGCCTCTACATTTTAGAGAAGTTTCAGAAAAATCTAATGGATGGATTAAAAGTTATGGGGCAAAAGTGTCATTTTTGGCCATTTTGAGGTGTTTTTGTTTAGCCCCCTGGGGGCGCAACGAGAATTTTTGCAATACTTTTTTTACTATGCACATCTACATATAAAAATACATAATGTTGGAAAATTTCAGAAAAAAAGTAATGGATGGTTATTTAGCAATCATCCGGATGGACAAATGGATGGACAAATGCACACCTCTGAAAAAAACAATGGTTCCTCTCCAATGAATATATTTATAGAATTGAATAACTTAAGATTAACAACCTAACACACCATTTCATAAATATGGCAAAATAATTATTATTATATTCAAACTTTAAAAATAAAGAATTGTCATTTTATACAATCTATTATGACTATGATATATGTACAAAAAACATAGAAAGTTTAGTTCACAGCCAGAATGGCTGATTTGTAATTTAGAATCTATAGAAATATGACATTATCAATATCAAAAATAAAAACTCTTGAAGTATTCAAATTTTATTCCAAAAATAAGTTTTCATTTACAGAATAAGCAGAAACTATTTAGAGAAAAAATTTTAAAAATTAGATTTATATATAAAAAAAAAATCTCTCTCTATTTTTTATATATATATATATATATATATATATATATATATATATATATATATAAACTACAAACACTAAACTACTTGCATTGGTGTTACATGCATCATGTATTCAATTTTGATTTGATTTCAAGTTCCATCAACTCTAAATATTTCCCTTCTCACAACTAAACATGACTATTGCAAAAATGTATATATGGATACACATTTAATATAAATTTAATAGTCTTTATTTATCTAAAAATATTTTTGTCAAAATCCCTTCTATGAAAATCAGTTTGAGACTTATAATTTTAAAAAGGAAAATAAAATGTGAACACTTTTATAATAAACAAAAACAAACCTTCATTTCTAAAGAACAAATTCACATCACCAATAAAACAATGATGCATTTATAATGGAAAACTATAGAATTATTTATTTCCATTAAAATGAAATAATTTATATAAAGTACCATGTCTACCTTTACACACACACAGTTAGAATAAAATACCATCAAAATACATTAGCAACAAAAAAGAAACAAGCCAAAGTTTGTTTGTTTTTTTCTTTTTAGAATACACACACACATAAATTGAAACATGTATGACGATGAGTTCATCTTGATTGATGATAGTTATCTTACAACATCCCAGTCTCCAAGGATAAATTTTTTTTCACTTCTAAAAGCCAACTACAGGTCTTAAAATAAACATAGATCCTACTTGAACTACATACTGAAGTTACTGAGTTTTCTCTTATTCTTATGAAGTTTTCATCTCTTAAATCTTTGTTTTGTTTTATAAGTTTTCTGCACTTAACATGTTATTCTCTAGAGAAGAAAAAAAGCATGCATTATTTCAAATATATAAAGTTTTATGGAGTTTATTCCTTTCCATAGTTTTTTATAAGTTATCCTATCTTCAAGATATTCTTGAACAAGATTTTGAAGAATCTGAAGTAATCAAAAGCAATGATAATTTCCAATTTCCCCAGATCATTTCATTGCCTATAAGCAAAATAATAAAATTTTATCTTAAAGATATTCAGGTTTTTCATTAATAAGTTTGATTGCTTTTCAATCATTTCTTTTCAATTTTTTTTCCTTAACTATTTTGAATGATCATACTTTCTGTAATTGGTATGAGTAAGAAAATATAAGATATATAATCAATTCATCAAAATATCAAAAAATTTGTTGAAACTACACACTAGTAATTAATTGAAAATTTACAAAATCATTCTTACATATCGGTTTAAAAAAAAACAAAAACATTTTGAAATGTGTATAATAAATTGTATTTACTTAAGATTTCACATATTTCATCAAGCAATACTACCTATTTTTATCTGTTATTTAAATGGTAATGCGTAAAATGAAAATTTTTAAACCACATGTCAAATATTTAAAAAAAATATTTTAAAGAATATTTTTAAAAAACGTTTTAGATAATGTCAGTAAATTTTTAATAATACTGGTTTTCAAAAGTAAATCTAAAATTATCCTTGGTAAATCATTAATAATGGTTTTCAGAAGTAAATTTTTAATTGGTTTTAATAGGAAATCTTTTAATGAGTTTTTGAAAGTAAATGTGAATAATAGTTTAACATATATATTTTTTAAATCTAACACTGTTTGTACCTGTATTTGAATTATTATTTAAAAATTTACAAACTTAAAATTTTATCAAGTTACAGTTTTGTGCCTAAATCAGTGGCACAGCTAGGGTAAATGTCATTCAGGGTGATCTGATTAAATCTCACCCCACTGATCCCAACATCACCCTTTGCTGAATTCAACACTTCTGATATAGCTAGAGTGACACCCAATAAAAAAAACATTAATAAACTGCTTGGACTACCCTCCTTAATGCTCTTTGTTTATAAAAAGTATGGGGTAACTGAGGAAAGCTATTCGTCACCATATATTAAATTAAGAAAAACCTAGATAAATCTTTCTAGAAATCAGATTTTTCTCCAGACTAAAGCCCTGTAATAACACCATTTGATTACATAACAATTTATAGGATAAATAAATCCTATTACCAGAACTATGACTAACTAAAAACTACAATAACTTAAAAACTAGTCATTTTTTACCTAGGGTTTCTAACCATTCAGAAAAATATATAAAACAATACAAAATATATATTTCTTTAATTTAAATTACAGACAACACCAAAAAAAATTCCAAAATGAATCAAGAAATGTTTTAAGTTATTAAAAAATTTGAATAACATAGATTTCGAGTTAGTTCTCTCAGAAAAAAAAAAAGTGCTAAAAATTCTCGAATAAATAGATAAAAAGAATTCTACGAGGGGAACAACCTTAAAGAATTATTTTAAATAATAAATAGTACCTGAGTTTGGTGCTTTGGGTCTCAGATTTCAAAGATAGATGGTCACAGAAAATAAAATGTTCCCATAAGCAGCAAAGATCTTGTAATGTTTAAGAAGGTAAACAAAAAGGAAGACAATTTATATATGTAAACAGTAAAACGGAAGGAGGGGGGTAATAGAGAGGCAATCTTCATCTGGCAAAATTTCTTTTTTACAAGATTGAAAGGAAAGAAGAAAGTGTTTATGAATGTGAGTGAGTAAATGTATATAAGTGCATCAATAAGTGTATATGTGTGAATGAATGATAAAAAAAACTATGCCAGTGTGTGTATTCAAGCAAGCCAAAGAAATAGATTTAGTAAAAGAATAGGTAAGTGAGAGTAACTACGCTTCTGTTAGAGAGTGGGCACCTATTACATTATGTGAGTGAACATATGTTAGTCTAAGAGACTAAGTGATGAGAAAGGAAATAAAGAAAAAGAGGATTAGAGAAACAGCAATAGAGATGAATTGGTCTCCATCTCTCACTTTTGGATAGGTAGAACAGGGTGTGGATACATTGCATAGGAGGTAGGAAATAACTGACACATCCCTCTAAGAGGAAAGCTGAAAGTGGGGATTGGGAGTTCTTTTGAAGAAATACGGGAGAAGAAGAGGTGTAAATTTGATTTTAACAGTAAATAAGCAGGATATATTGAACTTGAAGAGTTTGCAAAGCAACCAATCAACTACTGTGGTGTGGAAAATAAGGGTAAAATCTAGAGGAAAGAATGTGTGTATATATGTAGATCTAAATGAAAGTATTTGGCAGTTTTAAAAAAAAACAGAAAAAAGTTTGGTTAGTGTGTATGTGTATGTGCGTGAATGTGCACACTCTGGCACCAAGTTTCCGACTGATATTATTGTCATTATCATAAAAGGAAATTCCGGAAGAAAGTTAGGGCTAAAGTTGTTATGCATGTATGTGATGGTAGAATGTGGGTAGTTTTGAATGAGGGAGATACGAAAATGATGACTTCTCATGACGGTTAAGATGGTTAATGAGAAAAAAAGGCACGTCTACACTAAAAACCTTATATGTTTTGGTCAAAATATTTTTAAAAAAAGGCAACAATGACAATTATGTATACATACAAACACATATATATATATATATATATGATTACGCCTCAGTGAAACCTGATATATATAAATAAATAAATATATATATATTATATACAGATACGTAAGTAGTTAGACAGACAGATGGACAGATAGATAGACAGGTAGATAGACAGACAGACAGATAGATAGACAGATAGATAGGCAGGTAGATAGATAGATAGATAGATAGATAGGCGGGTAGATAGGCGGGTAGATAGATAGATAGATAGATAGACGGGTTGATAGATAGACGGGTAGATAGATAGATAGATAGATAGATAGATAGACGGGTAGATAGATAGATAGATAGATAGACGGGTACATAGATAGATAGATAGATAGATAGATAGATAGATAGATAGATAGATAGATAGATAGATAGATAGATAAGATAGACTATCATAGCAATGTCAGATTGAGAAAATAAAGGAAAATATTAAAGAAATAAAAGTAAGAAAAAAAGTGGAAGAAAAATGGAAAAAAATTATGAACATAAAGTAAAAAAAAAATGTTTTTAAAGTCAGGAAAATAAGAAACTGAAAAGAAACAAGAGCAAGATGAAAATAAAAAAAGAGTAAATACTCTCATCAGTTAAGTACAATGATGAAACTGATGGGTAAATGAGGAGGGAGTGGATTGATGTTGAGAGAAGAAGAGAGAGGAGAACAGGTGTGGAAATTTGTATTTCTTTTTGCAGGTGAACCAAGACACCCAACAATCGTGGGAGGCAAAATCCCAAACTTTTACAACCATGCATTACTAATTTCTACTCGACGGACGCAAAATGATTGGCAGAAAACTATCTGGCATCAGATACACAAGTTACGTTATATCTAAATGCAGAAGATTATTTCGTAAACACAGACACCTCTCAAACAAAAACAAAAAAGTAAAAAACATATAACAGGAAATACTATTTTCAAACCAGGAAGTTATTAACCATTCATTTGTTTGAGAGACAAAAAAACTCCCATCCACCATATTCAAGATTTTAAAAAAAAACAAAAAAAAAAACATTAGTATCTAATTTATAATTCATACGATTTTAAGTAAACTAAGTACAATGTTGTTTAAAGTGATAAAGATATATTACTATTTGATAAAGTATATTATATTTACTTGGTCGGCACCAACCCAAGTTTGGCACAAGGCCATTTTTACGTGCTCTTACCTGGGCTTTTTACATTCGGTGTTACCCTTCACGTAGATGAACTGCTCTCCCGAGTTAACAAGCCCAATCTGCCCGAGGCAGCTATAAGTGAATGCAATGGTTTTGACTGTGATTTGAACTCGCGTAATATGATTTGAAAACCCGAGCTTTTACCAATGCTCCAACTTCGCTGCCCAAACATTTGATAAAGTATATAGTTATAACCTATTTGGACAAGCAGTATCTGTTGATTAGTTTAAGAGTGCTTTATAAACAAACTGTAATAACAAACATCTTAAAATAGTATCTGATAGCCCCGTTTAATACTAAAATTTTAGAAAAGTTTTGCAATAAGAAGATAAAGATTCAAGACATGCAGTTTCCAATGAGTCAACTTTATAGTAATCTTATCAACCACTTAAATAACCTAATTTCAGAAATGAAGTTAGCAGCTTTAACCCACTTATCTTTTATATTCTACAAAAACAGATTTTCATTAGTAAAATAAACCACAAACCAATTCAGTGATTGAATTCAATCAAATTTTATATATGAAATTTTAATAATAATACCTCAGGGGGTAAAATTAAAAATAAAGGTACCCTAACTTTCTGCAAAAAAAAGTTTTGCACAAGAAAAAAAATTGCCACAACAATTTAACTTAGTTCAAGCTTTATACAAAAGAAGTACACTGCAGAGGTTGTCATGCGGTATATCCAATATTTTTACTTTTCTTTAAAATATTTTGGAAAAATGCCTAAGACTTGTTAAAAGCTGCTAATTTTTAAACCTTCTCCAAATGGAACAAAGCAAAACTTCTGATTGCTTCAAATGATTTTGATACAACTTTTTTTTTTATATGAAAAAGATATTTATATAAAGAGTTTAAAAAGTAGTCCATATTTACTCAGTGACACTTGTTGAAACCAGCCTCTCATCTGGATCTAGATTAAGAGTTATACACTTGTGTGTTTAAGTTGTGGTAAACGGGAATATTCCATTAGTGCTCATATGCATTTTTTTTTAGAAATTGTATCATTGTAATTAGCAAGAGAAACACAAAGCTAGAGGCAAACATGCTGCAAACTTCTTCTGATAATTAAAAAAAAAGCAAATTTTTTTAGATAACTTGTGTTGAAATAAATATCAAGTTGAATTCAATAATAATCATAAGAAATTATCTGAAATTTAACATGAATATGGAATTATGTTCAATGTTACATTAATTTCAAAACTTAAATCTGGCAGATGAAGAAAATAAGGTTAAGCTACTCCGAGATTAATAAAATCATAATTGCCAGATTATATATCATTCTCTTTATTTTTATACTTTGTAAGTATTATGAAGCATCCAACTTTTTTTGTTTAATAACTATACAATCTAAACTAAATCAATATTTTGAATTTTTAGGTAGAGTGTCAGAATTATTTCAATTCTGATAATGAAAGGTACAAAAAAGCTGTACACATTCAACATAAAAATATATAAAATTGCAAACATGTTATCAATATAGTGTCTGGAGAATAAAAATACATTTGAAGGCAAAAAAATTGATGCCAAAAGGCTGATTTCTAATCTTTCTTAGATAACCTATCCCAGACTCCTAAACACTTGGTTAATTTCATGACTTTTTTTTCTGCTTGACTAAAGATTAATAAAAACTGGCATATAGAATAAAACCAAATTTGTCAATTTAAATTATAATGCTAATTAGCTTAATTTTAGCAGTTCTATACATAGACAATGAGGGCATTAGATTGAGACAAGGATTATTTCATTTAACACTTATAACCCTGATCAAGTTGTGCGTGAGTTAAAAAAATAAGTAAATAAATAACACTAAAAAATAACTACAAGTAATGTAAGGCTAATTTTTCTTGACTTCAAAAAATATTGAAAGAATCTTTTTAAATAATAAACTAAATAAATATTTATTTATATCATTCATTTCAAATGCTATACATAAACATTCTAATTTTAAAATCCTTTATATTGTCTGCAATTATATACCATCTTCAAGGACAATAGTTGGAGTTATAAATAGCAACAAATAACTAATTTTGAAAAAAAAATACAGAGAATAAACTTTCTACATTTTTGCAATTACATGAAATTGGTGATAGATGATTTATTTGAAGAAATAAGTGGCATGGGATATTCTTAGACACAAATGTCAAGATACATAATAAAGTACTTTTTATACATGGTGTTTTAACATTTAAATGTTTGTTTCTACAGTATTGAAATTATATATTAATAATATATAGTATTCATTTCTTTTACTATTTTACTTGCCATCTTGTAAAAGTTTTGTATATAAAGTAATACCTATATGCCATGAGTGTTATCAGAATCTTGTTAATTTTCAAATATTTATTTTTATAACATGTTGCCAGAATTTATTTTTCATATGTGTGTGCATGTCACATAAAATAATGAATGAACATTTTTACTTATTATTACAAGCATAATATTGCTTTTTAAAATGGAAAAATGAAAGAAAAGTCTAAAGTATTGAGTTTTAAAATAAGCTAGCCGACTAACTAATTTTTATCTAATGTTGTTTTAATCAAACTATTAAGGAGTTTATTTTCTTGAATCTGAAAATATGAAATGAATATTGATTTATTTTTCATGTGGAAAAACAAACAAAAACTTTTTTTATTATTTATTTCCCACACAATGAAATGATGTCATTCAAATAGCACAACTATTCCATTAATAGTCTGGGTCTTGTTACTTTATCAACCATGAGAAAAATAATAGCATCCACCCAAAGCATTGGCTTTAGAAGTGTTGTGGTAGAGTCTAGTGATCATTGGATTTCACACCCCTCAAGTCTAATTTCAAAATATTCAGAAAATGGAACGGTACAAGGCCCAGAATCCAATTAACACTTTAAATGTAATTTAAAGAAACACTTGTTTGGTCCTTTCCCATTTAGGTCTTACTGAAACCCTGTATATTATAATCTTAAACAATAACTATAACAAAAAACAATTCCTTTCTCTTGAAAATATTACAGAGGACACATTGTATCATTTCCCATACAAAAAGTAAGACACACAACACACTCAACCACTTACTCAGAAAAGTTACCCTCATTTTTTTAAGGGCATACTTTTGATGTTATTCAAGTCCTACTTTTAATTTGAATACCATCTCTCTGAATTTCTGGCGCAAAGGAGTTGCTACATCCTTATTTCAAAATTATCCAATAATAATGAAAGAAGGAATCACGTGAAAGGGGGTTGGTAGCAGCAGCATTTTTGTTCTATTGAACATATTTCCATATGCAAGAGTAAAATAAACAAACCACAATAAAAGGAAAAGACTTCAATAATTTTGAATTAATTCTGATCTGATGATGGCATTGAAAGAATATTTTATTTCACTTTATTTCAATGTCAACAACTGTCTTGAGACGAGGGAAAGAGAGCAAGCAAGAGCACAGACTTTTTGACAACTTTTGTGTCAATATTATCATTTTATTTAAGACAAAAGAGAACATATCAAAAAAGAATACTGAATAAAACCATTTTCCTTCAAAGTTATCAGCACGATTTTTCTGTTAATGAATGAATGAAATGACAGTCAGTGCCAGCCAGTGCAAAGTGTTACAGTCTTCTTGCTAGCTTTAATGTAAACAAGAATGAACTGTTGAGTGACTGTTGACTATTGCTGTCAATGCTGTTGTTATTCTAACAAAAGGAATATTAATATTTGGCTGTAATTAAGCTATCATTATGAAAACTGTGGTGTACGGTCTTTCCATCACCCGACGATTCAGCACGGTCTACTCATCACTAGACTTTTTATCACGTTTTTTTAGCCTTTTCATCACTTGGGCTTTTTTTTTAAATTTGAGTTCGGTAATGTTTGCTAACATTAAGTTAAAATAAAATGAAACTATTTGGAGAAGTTTGTTTAGATTTTTAAATATAGAAATAGAAAAATTAATCGGTTAATTTTGTTATTGTTTATTTGTTAAAAAGTTTGAAAAAGTGGATGATTCACTTTAAAGATTTTATTAATCTTTCGTAAAAGTAACTCTAAAATTGTCAAAAGGGGCTAAAAATTTAACGTAATAAATACATAATTAATTAGCATTATTACATGAATAAATGTAATTTTTTTCTTTGGGATGATAAAAGTTATCGATGTCAGGGTGATGATGAATTGTCCACGTCATGAAAGTCTAGTGATGAATGTTCTGGTGATGAAAAGTCGGTAAACCCAAAAATGTAGTTTAGTTTACCTGTTTAGTTGGTGCTGCTGGCTGGCTGCTGCTCACCAAGTAAATATATTACCTGTTCACGAATTAAATGTTAAAATAATATAATAATGCTCTTTCTGGTCCTTCTACTTTTTTCCCTAAACAAAATACGAATTGTAGGGGGTGGGGCATAATGGGACACTGGGCCAAAATGGGGCAATCCTGATTTTCTTTCATTTTCTCACAATTGATTTTTTTTTTTTTTTTGCTCATTCTGCTATTATGTATTGCATCATCCAATCAGGTCAAATTATCACTACATTGACCTAATCATTCTCTCATCTTGAACATCTGAGGAAGGTTAGAGTGGATGACAGTGACAGGTGAGATATTTTATTCTTTCTGTTGATACATCTAATTCTAAAATAATTTGTGTAAGGATTCGGTTACTGAATGCAAAGCACATATTTTAAGATAGAGTTAGCATTAAACTTATTAACTAAAGAACTTATTTGATAGCTTTAACTTCCTTCTTTCTCTTAAAAAGCCTGGGCAAAATGGGCCAGTTCAACCAACCACTCCAGCTGATGTTGTAGTTAGTCCCAGCTGGCTAATTTTCTGCAAAGCCATTGTGAATGCTATTGCCCCCAAGCCATCAGCTAAAACCAAGCTAGCCTTACAGAGCTCGAGGTAAAAAAAACACTCTCAAATTGACCCATTTTGCCCCACTCCTATTCATTTTCCAAAACTAACATGCAACGGCAACGCAACAAGTGTGAAAAATAATATGACCCACACCAAAAACATTAATCATTGAGAAGATTGCATTCATTGCTCCTTTCCCCTACTTCTGAAAAAAAAAAAAAGAAAAATAACCCTTCTAAGATTTTAATAGAACAATATCAAGTCAGTAGTCGTTAGGAAGTAAATAAATAAAATACAATAAATTATAGCACCCAATCCAAACCGACCAGCAGGCAGTCCCACAAGATCATATCGCAAAAACAAGAATTGCATAATTGATTTTGATAACAATAACAACATTTCGTTTTTTTTCTACCCGAATAATATCCACATTTTTCAGCACAAGTGAGAAATGTCACATTTCAAGGAAATTTCTGGTTCAGCAACAAAATATTAAATGAAGAACTATTATAGTTTAATTGAAAATTATCAATTAAACAAAGAAAATAACACTTTTCGCTTAAAAAAGTACGGAGAAAAAAATTTGTCAGACATCACATACAGTATCTTATTTTTAGAGTTTTTAAAATGGCCGTTTTAACAAGATGTGTACCCTCCCTAAAAAAAAAAAAAAAGCTTTTAACAAACATTTCCAAAAATATCTATTTACTTTCAAAACAAAACCAAACTCATACAGCGTCGAGCGAACGTTAGCATCTTATTTCTCTTAGACAAAATTTAAAAAAAAAATACTCAATTACAACAGTGAGTGAGTTCCAAAATTGTTCGGAAAAACAAATGTTTTCTTATTTTATGTAAAGAAAAATTCTAAGAGAATTTGGGATAACCGAAACAAGCAAGTATTGCAATTGCACTTGTGTTTTGCACAGCCAAGGCCAGCCAGCGGCCTTGGCAGTGGCGCACTCAGCAGTGGCAGACTGCTGCTGCTGCTGTCTGTGACTGCTGTTGGTCTATGATTTTTTCCACTTAGTGTCCAGCCCAGCCAGCCAACGGTATTCATTTCAACTGACTATAAAGTTTAATTCATTCGATTTTATTGATTTTTTTTACCCACTAAACGATCAATTTATTTAATTTCTAATTTACAGAAATTTAATGTTTAAGGAATAAATCTAATAAAATTTTGATTATTTTTCTGGTTTAATTTTCAAAAGTAGCACTTAGCAGAAAGCAAAAACACCAGCAGATAGCAAATACAACCAACAACAACCATTAACAAAGCTAATGGTAAAACATTTTTAATCTAAAATGAGGAATGGAGTTCTGAATCTGGCGGATAATTTACCAAAAAAGGAATTTAAAATTCTATTAAAATTTAACGTTTTTAATTTTATGTAACTAAAAGCGAACATTTACCATAGTTTCCGATTAATTGTGTTCCTGTTGTGGTGTTGGTGTTGCAGAGAGCCCTCATTGTCTGTACACACTGACTGTGCTCAGCAGCACAGAGGACCAAACCACCATACAGACAACAAAAACCGAACGCACATTAATTTTTTTTCGAAATCATCCCCAATCCAATTCTTAAATATCTTTATCCTTTAAAAAGTCGGAATATGTCAGAATAAGCAAAATTTGAATTTTGACAAAAGTAATGAAAATAAAATACAAACCTTGATCTATCATAAATTGTAATTCTTGCATTATAGTCCAACATGAATATAGTGAATCCAGAAATAAATTAATTCCACCGACCAAAAACAAAAGTAATAAACTCAAATGTAAAAAATATAATAAATGTTAATTGTTATTTTCAATAACAATTATCACTGCAACAGCAACAAGTAAAGTTAAAGTACTTTTAACTTTTACTTTTTACAACAACGAGGGCAGGGCACACATCAGCAGCAGGAGTTTAGTTCACATCTTTGAAAGTTTCTTTTTGTTTTCCGTTTTTGTAATTGTTTTCCATCACACGAAGAAAATGACTTTTCTTCGTCTCATTTTAAAATTAATTCACTAGCCATAATTTACAACTAAATGAATTAGTTTAATTGAAATGTTAAGATATCTTGCCCCAGCGTTTTAAATAAATATCTGTGGCTGTGCCCTTTTAGCTTATTTACGTCCACTGTCTCCACTTCCAATCCCTGTGTAAGTGTGTAAAACTCTGAGAGGGATTAAAAAAATGTTATACAGTTGCTGATCAGCCTGATCACGGGTAGGAAGGGAAGTGAAAAAAGACAGGGTGGGACACAATGAGGGAGGGTGACAGGTTCACAATAAATTTTATTTACTAAATGTTCTCGTCTACGCCATCTACACCGAGGACTAATTCAATAGCTAGTTTTTTTTCGTTTGTTTGTTTTTTCTTGGTGGTATGATGGTGGAGGTAAAGCCGTGCCTTGACCAATATAGACAAGAAATTTGATCTGAAAACTAAAAGTTAGGGCATAGTGCAACCAAGCAGTGCACTGCACAGTGCAACAACAGTGAGTGTACTACTACTACTACCAACTTTTAGTTTTCAGATCAAAATTCTTGTTAATCTTTTTTTGATCCAATTTATTAGCTATTTTTAAGAAATCAAAAAGAAATATTATAAAAATAACTACATTCATAAATTTAATTTACTTTAACGTTTTAAAAGAGGGGGCATAATATTGATTAAAGAGAGTAAGGCGGAGGAATAGGTTGGGTGAGGTAGGTAGCAGGAGGATGTGGCTGGCAGTGTCTCTCGATCGATTATAGCCACTTCTTCACTTCAGCAGGCAGAGAAACAGGCCTGATTGCCTCTTTTCCCTTTTTTTTTTAATAACCTTACTCTAGGGGACTAAGTTGACCCAGTATTAGAAATGCTTGTATTCTGAAATAAAATAATAAAACAAATTTTCTTATTTAGTCTAAAATCTAAAGAGAGAGCATTATTGAAAACTTGACAAGTGGATTAGTCACCACACACACACACAAACCTACTTCATATTGTTTAGGGTAGGGTCCTGGCTGTAGCAAAAGATTAGGATGAAATTTCCATGGTCAATTATCAAAGTGAAACTAAAAACATTGCATGCTTCTTGGCTACATCTTTCTTTCTTTTCAGCAATTTTTCTATTCATTTTTTTTTTGCACCAAGTGTGTGTGTGTGGCTCAGATTGGTAACAAAATTATTAGTATCTATGATTTGAAATAATGTGGTAGAAGACTAAAATTGTCAATTATAATCTTTTAAATTATATCAAGAACCAAGAGATAAAAAATTCTCAAATTATATTTCTAAGAATTACTTGAAATTTTTAGTTTTTCATTATTCTCAATATAAATTTACCTTAAAAATGGGTGAGCATTTTATCTATGGGACTTGTAAAAAATATACATATGCGCATGAAAAATATTTAAAAATAAGGTTGATAAAAATAATGAAATAAGATCAATTATATGAAAAGAGATTACTAGATATAAGTTTAAGTTAGAGCTATTAGTCAATCAAACCATGCCTAAGAGCCCAAGCACTGCAAAGGGGTCAACCAATAAAATTATCAAGAATGAAAATAAAATTATCAAGAATGTCATTTTTATACAGTCAAATACATGCCTTCTGACTTTGGTCACTCAGCTTTGCCTGCATGTCATAATGTGTGTCTAATGGCTGTAGCTGATTACCAGACATGCATGGTTATTTTGTGTAACTTACAATGAAATAAAAAGCAGAAATAATGGCAACATTCTTGTTGGATAACTAATCGATATCATTACCAACTGTAAAGTTGAATAAAAAATATTGGATTAATTTCTTTATTCATATTTGTTTTTTATGAGAATTTTCAAATGAAAAAAAAGTATTAATTTTTTTCACTAATATTCAGATGTTTGCTTTAAGTAATTTAGAGAAAACAATTTCAATGGGAAAGACAAATGAGTTTATGTTTTCTTTTATGTATCTGTGAAATTTTTTAGTGTTAAGTTAGTTAAAGATATCATTGATATAAGTGCTCATTAACTTCTCATAATAAATCCAATTATCCCTCCGTCAACAGACCTACATTCACCAATATATTGTTCAATAGGCTAAACCTAACCTACAATGATACCAAGCATTTTTTGAAAAAGGCATTTGACAAATAGAAAGCTCTACTATTTTTTTTTAACAAAATAGCTTGTTTCTTCAGATTTTCAATTAGTATTTCATTGATGTAAAGTAAAACAAGAACAGTGATCAGATAATCTTTGACAAACTAAAAGATAAATGAAGACTAAAATTTAAAAAAGATAATTTACTGTGAACCCTTAATAACTGTTAAATTATTGTACTTGAATGGGAATACAAACACAAAGCATGTATATTCTTATTCCCAAGAATAAATCTCAACAAAAAGTTATCAATTCAATCATAGGAGAAATGAATTCAGTTAATTTATTTATATTTTAGAAAAAGCTTTACTTTAAAGAAAAAATAGATTTGGAATATTTAATATGAGCATCTTGAAACTTCTGTTGTGTTAGTGAAGTAATATCTTTTTAATTGGAATAAGTGTAATAAAATGATAAATATTGAAACATGAAACAGGGGCATTATAAACATTAAATTTAGATATCTCCTCCTTGCTTCTTTCATTTTCTCTTCTATTTGACCCCCAAAATAAGATACATAGAAAGAAGTAGGAGAATGGCAAGGTTTTTGCTATAAATATACATAAAAAAGGGAAATAAGGACTTTTATTTTGAGTTGAAAGGTATAAAGAGAAAGTTAGCTATAAAGTGAATATTTTTTTATGAGTGATGACTTGCCAATTTGTCAGATTCTTCAATAGAATTATATAAAAAAAAGATAACAAAATAAAGATTTCTAAATTTTTGTTTTTCTATGTCAGACAAAAAAATCATAGAAGTAGAAAGTAAGATTTTTAATTCACAATAAGAACTTTTTATTTGTTTATAACATTAATGAAAATATTCAAAAGGAATGGGGCTCATAAGACTTCTTTTTAGAAGCTTTTAACTAAGTAACATTCCAAATTGCATTCTCTTGCATGCTTTCAAATATTTCCATGGGAATTACATAATTTTCTTTTTATTAGGTTCAAAAGTAATGACAAATAGTTTTATATGGTTGTTATAGTTTAACAGAGTACAATCATTTTTGATAAACACTCTTTTTGTCTACTCATAGATTTTTAAAACTCAATTTGTACTAGTTAACCTATAGCTGGGTAGAATGAGGGGATTCATACTTTTCCCAAGGATATTAGTCCAATTATAAATGCGAATGAAGCTAGGATTAGAACTAGTAAATAATGATTCCAAAGCCTGACTGCCTACCTACTAGGCCAAGTTGACCTTCTTTCATGAGATTTGTTGTAATTTAAATTTTTTTTAAAAGTAACTATACCTCCTAAATTATGAAATTTTCCCTTGCAGAAAATCTCTTTTTTAACATTGACACAAATCAAAGTCAGTCAAGTTCATCCATTCATAGTATGAACAAAAACATTTTTTATATTAGTATTAAATTATGTCTGATGCGTAACACATTACAGACGCCTATTCCATACAATAACTCAATATGAAGATGTTTATGAAACCTGACCAAAGCTTAAATAAAAATAGTAAATTTTCAAGTGGGTGTGTGTAAAAATGTGAAAGAAGACAAGGTAGAAAGAAAGAAGAGGGTGAATCTTTAAAGATCTAGTTATACAAGATTTTCTTTCTGATGATATTAACTATGATAATAAAAAGCATGCTGTCTCTATTAGCATATTTTCATTGTGCAACTTTCTAGGTGTTGCAAAATGTTTTTGTCATATTTTTTATATCATGTGAATTTCCAAAGCAAAGTTATAATTCTTGGTAAAATATTACAAAGCTGATAAAAAAAAAAAAACTTTTGTAAAAACGAACAATTTAAAAAAAAAAATCAATTTTCAAATTTTAAGTATAAGTTTGTTGACTTTCGTAAAATCACAAGGTCCTTTTTTTAATAAATAAAATAGTTTGACAATTTTTATTTTTCATTTTGTAATTCTCTGTCTATGTCAACATGTTTTAAAATTTCTTTCAAAAATAAAAATTATTGAATAATGTTCATAATATCAAGTTTCAAAGGAAATACTATAGACAAATATTTTCATCTGGGATTTTTTTTATGGCTTTTTAGTTATGAGTAGAAGGGACAAATTGTCTTTTCTAATTGCTTCTATTTGGCAAAGGGGGTGGTTACATAATCAATTTTTATTCTCCTTTTTATGGTTATAACATATTTTGTAGCTATAATGATGTTACTAAATATCCATCACTTAATCTATCTAACTAAAAATTATTTTACTCATTTAATTAAAATATTTGCTAAGATGTTATGACCTATTATACTTTGTTTTAATGACATTTTGATCTTTTTATATACATTATGGTATTGCTGTATATTAACTTTAGATTGTTTTGATGATTATGATGAGTAGGAAAAATATAAAACATTTCAGAAATAAATATCTTTTCAAATAAATTCTTCCTGATAATATAATCAAAATAAGCTGGAATTTTCACTGCAAAAATAGAATGATACCTTGGCAATTGGCAAGGATTAGCAGTAAAATAAACAATATAGAATGTAATGCATATTTCAAAACACAGGACTACAGGAAAGATATGTAGGAATGAATAAAAAAAAAAATTAAAAGTATTTCTAATGCAAAAAAATTAACAATAATATTTTTTTGTGAAAAATGAGATCTTGTAACAATGGATATGTCAGGTGCCATTCTTAAACACATTGGCCAGTGTTAAAATGCTAATGAATAAAAAGAATTATGTACCTCTTCTATTATGTCTTTAACTTAAGCATGTTTTGTATGTAGTTTTCATCTTAAACACTATTTTCATTCTATTAATTTAAAACAAATATTCTATTACAGAAATTTTATTTTTGTAGTAAATAAAATAAAATTGAGGTAGATAAGCCAAGTCAAAATTTATACACAGTGATCATCAAAATAAATTGATAAAATTCTTCTAATGCTTTATCCTCTTCTTTTTATAAAAATAGGTAGTAATGATTAATGGCTTTAATGTCTAGTCCTCTATGATATATTTATTGAATTATTGTTGATTATGTTTATGAAGGCAATAAAAACTATGACAATGATATACATCCAATGATGCCCATCCCAAGTGTTTGATCACTTTTAAGGCCACTTCCTGTTAACAGCACATATGCTTCTATTATTCTCAAAAGCAGTCCTATCCTGTCTAGCAAAAGATAAAGAAAAAGTAAAAAGTGGAAAATTAAAATTATAAAAAGAAAAAAAAATGGGAAAAAAACATGAGATAGGAGTATAGTTTTTATTTTCTAAGCCCTTTCGATTAAAAAAAAATTGACTTAAATTCTGTACATATGGTTGACTAAAAAAAGTCTAAATCTAAAATCTATGTCTTGAAAATCAAATTTAACAAATTATTCATAAAAAATACATTTAATATATTACAACTTAACAATAGTAAATATGAGAGAAGAGTTGATGTAATAATGTTCAATAGATGGTTATGTATATGGTGTTGAAGAAAATCATTATGTTCAGTTACAACTTTACAATAAAATTTTTTTTAAATTTTAATAAGTTCTTATTTTGTTAATGAATGGTAAACCAGTACAATTGAGATCAAACAGTAAAAACTAGAAATATTCAATATAATTATTAAAATTAGCAAATAGAATTCAGTTTGACACAAACTTGTTTATAATCAGTTCTGGATTTAGAATTTGATGAGATTTCGGGTAATATAACTGAAGGATTGGGAAAAGGTTAAAAAATCACCATAGAAAATTTAATAAAAATTGAGTAAATATTCCATTATTTAAATTTATTGAAGATTAGAAAGCTGTATCATATCTAATACATATCAACTCCAAACAAAGAATTATATATTTCAGAGTGTAACTAAAAGTATTATTTCTGCTTTGAATAACAAAATCTTATATGCTAAGTGATTATAATTAAAATTCTTATTTCCTTCAGATGAATATCTATTAAATACATCTTAAGAATAAGTTTAGAGTTTTCTATTTTTCTTGAGAAAATCATAAATCGAAAATAGTAGTAAATATTTAAATCAAGTTTCAATCAAATCTAAATAAATAACAAAAAAGTTGTTTTTTTTAAGTTAAGAGTTAAAATCTAAAGACATGATCCACAGGCTATTTTAAAAGAAAAAAAAAAGAACTGTTGCTTTGATAAATGAAGTTCTCTTTCTTTCCCCCCCCACTCTCCTTGACCTATAACAACATAATTGAAGATAGAAAAGTGGCATGCATACAAAATGTCATTTATGTATGAAGAGGAAAGGGGCATTATAGGCACAAAATGTTTTAAACATTCACTTTTTCTCCATTTTGAAAAAATATCCATCCACCCAACACAAGCTAATAGAAATAAATAAGATAGAAACAAATTGGGGAAAAAATGAAAGAAAGATAGAAAGAAGAAAGAATTGAAACAAAGAAAAATAATTTCATGCAGATTATTCTCCTGGACTTTATTCCCCTTTGGAAATTAAAGAACTAACATTGTAATGTATTTCCAAAATATAAAAAAAAAGTAGATGTTTGAACAATGGAACAGAAGATCTTGTGTATAAAGATGTACAACCAAAACAAAAGCTCTGAGTTTTTTTTTGAGGTTATAACAAATCTGAAGAGGTTTTCATATTAAATTAGTTTCTAGAAGGAATGGTCCAATTTAATTGAAATTTTCACACACTCGTCCAGTCTACCAATACCATTGGAAAAATTGTTCAAAAGTTTCTTGGTTACAGACCCTCACACTGCTTTGGTAATTTTTGGTCTAGAGATTTGAAATAAATTTTTATCAAATTACTTTTTCCTTCAATAGGGTTTGAAATTTCTCAGCAAAAAATCAATTTAAATGAGTCAACATAGAGCTTTGAGAGTGGTGCCATCTCCCAGGTCAAGGGTCTATCCTTTTTTTACACTTCTAGAGTCTCTACACTGAGCGTAGTGTTGCAATTAATTTGGTGTCTTAATAGATTAACAGAGATGCTACATGTCCCAATATATCGGCAGAGAGTGAGTGACATTAAACCATGCTTGGGCCAAGGTGGCAAAGATCAGAGTTCCTCTGCAGGATACAGTTTGTCCATGTGGTGCTGCTGAGCAGACCATTGCTCACCTGCTCACAGATTGCCCACTAAAGTTCCTTACCCTGATGTGGACCTAACAGATGCAACGGTTGCCACCCATCGTTTCCTCTCTAGATGGAGCGGCACAATATGATAATGATGACTATTTAAATAATCTTAATTCTTATAACCTAAATAAAACTTATTGTTCTAAATCAGATCCATTAAAGAATACCATAAATTTAATCAAATCAAAAATGGAAAGTTACCTGGGATTTAACACAACACACTTTAATCAAAGGTAAATCAATTTTATTCAAGTGACAAGGGTATTGCTTATATACCCCTTTTTTATGTTTATAAGTTTTATCTTCCAAGATGATATTATTGCTATTAAAAAGTCTTATTTGTATGAATGCTGGTATTCAATGAATTAATGTCAAGATTATTTTGACATTATACTAATATATAATTACTTTTTATATATATATGTTAAGAACAAGCAATACTACATCTGCAGAATGAATGAATGAGTGAGAGAGAAGATATAACTGCATAGACAGAGAGAGAGATTCACCTTGACCAAAAAAAGTACACTAATTTTTTCTTACGAAAAGAATTAACAGCTTTTAACATAAAAAAAGCATACCAGTCTGTTTGAGCAGTATGATGAAAAATGATTTTTTGCTCTACTTATTGTAGAAATAGCTTAATATTAGGGTTAGAAAATATTTAGTTTTCAAATTGATACAGAATGACTTTTGACAGCAATCAATTTCTTGCCTCTTGGTTCATCAAATTATTTTAAAAAAATACATGATAAATGTATAAGTAAGAAATTGACAGTTACCAAAATCCCTTGTCTATGTCAGTGGTAATTAATCTTAAAACTAAGATTTACATATATATGCATAGATGCACAGTTGTGTCATAAAGTCTACTCACAAGCATTCTGGCATGATAAGGATAAGAAGAAAAAATAAATCAGTTAAAACAAATGTTTCTTTTCTTTTCCCTGGCATTAACAATCTGAATATCAATAGAAGCACTTCAAAAATTAAAAAATGAATTAAAGAGGAACACCTAAATAAAACTAGAGCTTATGAAGAAATACTAATAAATAAAGGAAAAGCTTTACAAAATAAGTAACAAGTGAAAAATGAGAGAAGAAATCCAAGAAGTGAGGAAACTAAATAAGATAACAAGAAAGAAAGAAATAACTGAAAATAGGCAGTGTTTATGAAAATACTGTAAAATAAAATGAAATAAACAAGATAGGGATAAAGGTTTATAAACAAAAAAGATTTCTTTGAAAGAAATAAGCGAAGAGGTGGGGCAGTCTTCAACACAAGGAAAATATAAAAATAAATTCCCTTAGCAGCAGAAGCTAAGGAATACTAACCATGGAAGCTATGGTAGAAAAGGTATCAAAGTAAAAATAACAAGTATAGTTAAATGTTAAAAGGACTAATCACAGAAGAAACTAGATTTTATAAATTGTTATAAGAAATTGATTTTTATCAAAAACTGAATTTTTTAAACTTAACCATTTCCAAACTTTTGAACTATAGACATTCAACATTTGAAAAAATTAAAGATCTAAAATATAGTGCAATCAATATTAATATTTTTAAAAAGTTGTTTTGACGTATGATTCAATAAAAAAAAGATATCATTCAAAATGAACTGTTTTCAGTTATGTTATAACTACTTTAGTATTCTAAGCAAAACACTTAAGAAAATACGACTAACAGAGTTAACTAAAAAGTTATGTAACTTGTCCTGTACTAAAAGGGTTGCAAGCTTACATTTCTCTCACAAAAAAACAACACATTATTTTCTAAGAGTAAGATTTTACTTATTCCATAAGAAATGTTGACTTCTGAAAGTAACCAAATTTTTGGTTTTTCTACAAAAAGCATGTGAAAAAAAGTCTAAACCAGGAAATGCTGTAAGAAAGTCTAATGTTGAATTGATTTGTATGATTTGAAGAAAAGAAGATTGATTAAAGTTTTTAACCTCAATTGTTTGGAAGACTTGAATATGTTGTCTTAAACATTTCTTGTATGATTAAGCACTATGACTTCAGAATGATTCTTGAGATCAAACACACATAATTTAATCAAATCAATTATATGATCTAATGCCACATTTTCTGGGAGGTTGATTTTTAGTTTTACAACATATTAACCTTTTTAGTTATTTAATGCTAAATTTTTATAAAGGTCTATTGCTTATAACCAATTTCAATTGTTTTCTGCATTTTATCTCACCCACTCTCTCTCTCTCTCTAAGAGTTATATATATATATATATATATATATATATATAAAATATGATATATATGTATTTATTTATGTATGTATTTATGTATGTATGTTAATCATTCAACCACGGTAGTGGTTGAATATATTCTTAACCCTGAAATTTCATGAATCGAGACACATTCAAACCCCCA
>JAUZSX010259112.1:0-15106 GCA_034780655.1 Idiosepius hallami
AATGAGAGTCGATATGCTGGTTAAATAAACCAACCAACCAACCAACCAACCAACCAACCAACCAACCAACCAACAACCCTTTCCCAGTCCATCTCTCTCACTCTCATCCGCGAGTTCAAATCCCACTCGTTTCATTTGCGTTTATTCACCCGTTTGGGCTTTGATTAGTGTTCCCGTTGTAATAGTTTTCGTAATGTCAAATTAAGCTGAGACTCCAAGTCTAGGGGGTAACTCCAATCAAAGACGTTTCTTTAGCAATATCAGTCGGTGTGAAGGAGGGCTTGGGGAGGGGTGAGGCCCTTCAGTTTGAATGCTTTAAGAATTCAACTGATCATACCATAAACTGCTGACCAGCCTCTTACAGTATCTGATATTTCTAATTGGTCGCCCATCTTAGTACTGAAGAGGTTCTACGTTGCTTAACTTCGGTGATCTGGCGGGAACCAATGTCTCTAACGTGACTTGACCATACAAAAACCCTGAGTTGATAAGACTTGTCAATTCAATGAGAGTAAATCATGCAGTTGAAGGGTAACACAAATTAAAAAATCCCAAACATAAAATAAACATTTACAACTAGCCTCGCGTCTTACTTGGGTTTGGGCTCAAATAAGTACATATATAAGTACTGAAGAGGCCCTATGTTTAAATTAGGTGATCCGAAAGAACATATGTTTACAAAGCAATTGGATAGTACTGAACTCAGTGTTGAGTTATGTGAGACGTTAATGGATTCTTGCGATTTTGAGGTCTAAAAGTTTTTATAGTTTTTTTTTATTTTCTTATTTAAAATTTAGTTCCTTTTTTCTATTTTAGAAGTCTTTGAATTGTTTATTGTATTTTTAGGGGTATAAGTTTTTTGTTTCTTTTACTAATATTTTAAAATTCCGTGGGTTATTTTTTGCATAAAGAAAATTTGTGATTATTTTCCACACTTTTCTTGTTTAAGTATTTGTGATTATATTAGAGATAATTTTTATCTTTAATTCCTCCATGAACTCTTTAATGTATCTTCATGCCTTAACCTCTTTTTTTTCGAGGGTTATCAAATTATCTCTTGTTGGTTGGTTTCTGAAATATTCAAGGCTAAAAGTCTTGGTGTGACATTTGAACATTTGTGATCTTTTAGTTCAAGGCTTCAAGCCCTAATGACCTCTCCTAACCACCGGAATACAGCCCCTACTGAATTAAGGCTAGTGTCTCTTTATTGATAAAGTCTATTTATCACAATGGCCAGGTTGTCTAACGTCAAATCCAGTTTGTCTTTGTTTATTCATTCTTCAACCTTTTAGTTTGTTTCCCAATGGAAGCTTTCCACCCAACCCTAAGTTCACTTCTTTTTCTATTTATTTGCTGCTCTCTCCTTTCTCCTCTGACTATTTACACCTTTTCTCAATTTATTATTCTCTCTTCCTTATTTCTCCCACTCTCACATTCTTCCATTCGTTTCACCCTTCTTATAGACTCCATTGATAAATCAACCGATCTTAGTTTCTATGTTATTGGCCGCCGAAAAAACCAACACAATGATTAGCAAAGTATCGGTTCCATATACTGCCAATTCAAATTCTGGCTGTTCTTTTCACTCTACTTTCGAACTTATGATTTTTTTTATTTGATTTTTTAAAAATAAATGAGAAAAATGTAGAATTTTATTTGATTATTGGTAAATACGATATATTTACTTGGTGAGTACCAACCCAAAATTGGCACAAAACCATTTTTACGTGCTCTTACCCGGGCTTTTTACATTCGGTGTTACCCTTCACCTAGATGAGATGCTCACCTGAGTTAACAAGCTCCATCTGCCCGAAGCAGCTGAAGGTGATTGTAATGGTTTGGACTGGGATTTGAACTCACGTAATACGATGTCAGTGTTCGAGCTTCTACCAATGCTCCACTGTCACTGTCCATGGTAAATATGATATATTCTTAATCGGACAACAAAAAAAGTTTGGTTTTAAGGTCAGTTTTACATGTTTATTTACAGACGTACCTATTTTTTATTTTTAATCAGCGCAGTCCTTCACCTAGATGAGTTAATTTCATTGAGTTAATAGATCTCATCTACCTCGGTTTTGGAATTATTGTTACCTTTACGCCCAAATGAATTACACTACCGATTTTCCTAGCCTAATCTGCCCGAGGCAGCTTAAAGTGAATGAGGTGGTTTTCACTGGGATTTAAACTCATATATATATTATACAATTGCAGGATCCAATTTTTTACCACTCTGCTATCTTCGTAAATATAAATGGAATGGTGACTGCAAACACAGACAGATGCAAGTTCATATATACGCATGGATGCATACAAACACATATACACACAGATATACTCAGACATTGAGGAAATGATATTTTAGTTTCTATAGACAACAGACATCAGTATTTGTGATTAGCTCGGATTTAATAGGATATTCTCTGTAACCGAAGGTAAGACTGTGGCCTAAACAAATAGTGGCCTAACAATCCGGCTAAATAAATAACATCTCCAAACAAATCTTTCTTTTTTTCCCTTTCTTTATTTTAGTCTCTGGCTTCAAATAAACACGTGACCTCAGCTTCTGATAACGATAGGCTGGAATGATCATGTGAATTCGATCTTTATTTTTATCTATTCCTTTTGAATATAGACTGTGTTTATCAAACCGAGAGTTGTTCAATATTGTTTAATATTTAATAAACCCGACTAAACATATCCATTCGTTTCGATCAAATATAAATAAAATAAGATTTATAATTATTTTCTATTCTTAGACTTTAGAATAGTCTGAAAAAGGGGTGGTCGTATTTCTTTTTGAAATATTGTTTAAAATATCATAAGGATTTTTCCTGTAACTTTCCCTTAGCCAAAATTAGTCGAATTAATAATTTGTTAGTTCAATTCTAACCTTCAAATTGGATGTTAAAATTTTGTGTAGCTTTATACCGACTCTGACCAATTACTATTCAGTTTTTTATTCTCTGCGACAATACTCCATGACATGGCTTTATAAAAAAAAAACTTATTAAATTTTCTCGTAAGTTCAACACCTGCGCTTGGGGGAAAATAGTATTATTTTCAAAGAAATATTGGCATCAGTTTTTCTTTCTTCCACTGTAAGTATTGATTACAGAATGAAAAATCTTGAGTGATATGCACACTTTTGGGCCTACTGTTTTTTAGGTTGAATATTAAAATAAAATAACATAATTGTTTTCGAAAAAGTGATTGGAGACACAAGAATCTATGAAAGCTTTTAAAATTATTAAAAACAAAGAATGATGTGATCCAAATAAATTTTAAATAAGCCAATGAAAAAGGTTGGATTGCTTTCGTAAAAAAATTCAAAAGTAACACTTTTTGTATGAAGAGACCACGCAGTGCAATGGTTACTGAAAAAAAATCCTTTTTTAATGTCTAACTTTTGCAATCAGGAACGAAATGTAGAGCTAAAAAAATTAGTCTTTGTTATAGTGCCTGTAGTTTAGAATAAGCTATTAATCTAAAAGTTCAATCCAAATTATTTGACCTATAAACGAGTCTTGTTCATGATATTTCAATGACGTCAACTCAAACAATAAACCGATGAAAACTTATTATTCACTAATATCACATTGAGAAAATTGATCGTGCAATAACCGCTTTCAGCTATGAGCATTGAATATATTTTTTCACTCGATAAAATCAATTCATACTTATGAAGCAACGTAAAAGCGCAAATGTATCCAATGGATTTAGAACTTTTATGTATACAGTGCTGGTTCAATTGATTTCTTTGACAATCTTTCACTAAGAGAAACTGGCAGTTAGTTAATTTGTTTGTTTTGTTTTACTGCATGTCAACTTTTTTACGTCAATTTATACCAAGAACAATCATTTTTTGAGAAATTATATTTTGTTGCAAGTAGTTTTTTGAATAACACAATATCCACTATTTGATACAAATCTGGGATAAATGTTGGGATTCATACCTTTCTCAAGGGTGTTAGTCCAATTTTGAACGACTGGAATTCGAACTCCGGTATTACGATTCCGAAGTTCGACTGCCTATCTACTGCCTCAAATGGACCCCCTCTGGTAGAGTGTTAGTAGTTGACTTATCAACGGCTCCGCTACATTGATATCCTGTAGAATCTCAACTGCTAGGTAAAGTATAAATATTAAGGAATTAAGTGATGTGGTAATATTCTTTTAAGTCAATAAAGTTAAAATATATTCTAGAATAATTGTTGAAAAGATTGCAAATATTTCATCTAACATATTTTGGTGAAATCAATTTAAAATGGATAATGTTTAAACAGTGAGATTTCATGGGGAATGCAAATTGACAGTCGCCGAAGGCTGTTGACTTTGTGTCTACACTTAATTAATATACAAGCTCTATCACTAATATCGAGCACACTAACTATAAATTTAAGCAGTCTTATTAATTAGATTAAGAAATGAGAAAAATTAGAGTTGTAGAATGAGATAGTCAAAATATTACCTAGCCTGTTCTCTCCGAAACCTTAAAATCATTTTTTTTCGAATATTTAGTACAGTACCGAAATTAAAATGAAATAAAATAAAATATAAACACACATCAAAGGTTTTATAGAAAAACAAGCATTTCATTTGTTTCTTCCACACCACAGTTGGAGCTAGGGGGACGAAAGATGCTGGGGTCTATTATAAGTCAGGAATACACAGAAAACTCCTCGCGTACTTAAAAGGACTATAAGTACACTAATACAACGCAACAGTTTTAATCCTTGCATAGAAACCAGACTAAACGATCCTCAACCGTTATTGCATTCGATTAACGTTTGCAATTAGATGGGAAACATACTTGGACTTGGGAAATATAATTTGAGGGTTGACATTTTAGACAAATACGCATGAGAAAAAAAAATGAATACTCATATTTCCTTCAGCCATGGATCAAACGGTAAACTTGGTGCTAGTCAAATATTGTGTTGCTAAAAGATACGCATTTGTTAACAACTAGAAGTATCACCTGGTCTTGCTCGGTGCTGCTTTGGTGCTCTTTTTGTGCTCATTTCGATCTATGTTTTTTGTAATTCCATATTTTTTCCGTTATATTAAGGTAAAATCATAGTCAAAACCATTGCATTCACCTTTTGCTTCCTCGAGCAGATGGGGCTCGGTAACTCGGGAGAGCATCTCATCTAGGGGAAAGTAACACCGAATGTAAAAAGCCCGGGCAAGAGCACGTAAAATGGCCTTGTGCCAAACTTGGGTTGGTGTTCACCAAGTAAATATAGTATTAAGTTCTTGTTATCCAGTCTATTTTTCTATTTCAACTCCTGTTTACAATGAAGCTATATATTATGGTAGATACTTTTATTGCATATATTTCATGTGGTTTGTCTTTTGTTAGTCCAATCTACATAACTAGTTTTGACCCTAAAGCAGATTTTGCTGAAATGAAACATTATAAAAACAGAATTCTATATTTCAAATGAAAATATTTATCTCTTTGAACCCCAATTTATCAAAATTACTAATTAGTCACCCAGAGATTTTATATCAGAGGAACATATTAAAGCCAAAAAATTAGTGTGTTTTTTTTGCCTTATGTTGTTAGGTCCGATATATCGGCCTCTTAGGCTCTAAAGGGTTAAATAAACAATATGAAAATTAAAATAAGAAAAAAATATGCTGCAACAAAATGAGAGCTTTGAACTTTGAATTTATTAATAAATACACGCTTTACCAAGTAGGCAGCTTGGTAAGTAGGTTATCGTGGCTGATATATCGGCCTTGGCAACCTAGGGATAAAGATGATACAGCTGATATTTTGCTCGTCCGTGGTCCTCGTATAGAACGACTCAAATAAGGGTCCAAAGGTTTAACAGAACTATTCAATATCTATATAAAAGTCAAATTGTCGTGTTTGATTGTATTCTACACCAGGTCGGTTTCGAATTCCGGTTTATGAGGGCATGGCTAGATCGAACGGAAGAAATCAAGAAATTTGGCTGTAAACACTCATACTTATAAAAAGTCACCCATGTAATTACTGACAAGGATCGACGTTGCTTAACTTCGGTGATCTGACGGGAATCGGTATCGCCAACGCAACTTGACCGTTCAAATCATTTTGATAACATAGGGGGGTAGATTGTTGCTTTAATTTTAAAAAAATACACACACATACAGAAGATACTAAGAAGCGTTTTTGAATTAAAAATAAATAAATGAATAAATAACAGAGAAGTATTTTGGGGAAAAAAAGCAAGTCCCTGGCGCTGGGCAAAGCCGGGTAATACTTTTAGCATTTTATAAATTATTGTTTCATCTTCTTAATTTATTGTATCTGGATTATTGACTAAAGACCACAATTTGCGTCTTATCGTTTGTGGGCAAGTGCCCATGCTTTATAACAGATGTAACAAACACTATTTCTTTAAGATATTTATTTACACATATAGTAAATATCTAAAATGACGAATGGGACTTATGACATGTTGATTCGGAAATCTAGGTTTCTTTATTTATCTACCGTTGAACAAGATGGATCGGTTTATTAACCTAACTTGATTTATATATAAAGATAAGCCTGACAAACTGGCAATCGGTTTATTTGACTCATCAACTAAAGAAGGAAGACTCAAGTTTTACTGGCCTAATTGTTTAAGAGTAGGACTTCGGAATCGTTGCACGCGAGTTCGAATTCCAGCCGTTCCATTAGCGCTCTCTAGTGGACAATACCATTGGAAAAGGTATGAATCCCCAGCTTAAATAGTGCCGCCAAATACTAAAAAAAAGTAGGTTGGAATCTAGCGTGGGATAGTTTGTTTTCGATGAAGGTGAATAGAGTATCTCTAAACCTTGGTTGGAAATCCACAAAGTGATGTGTCACAATAAAAATACTACGCTATAGGAAGAGCAACCATGTCATTGCTAGTCATTTGAAACTTATGTTATGGTTGTTGGCGCGGGATAGTCAAATCCCTAACGGTCGACCGATAATGATGATTATATTTTTACTCTTAGCTCAGGCAGAAAAATAAAATGGATCAAGAAAATAAAAGGAGGGGGAGAAATAGAGAGAGAGAGTAACTCAACCTCCCAAAAATCTTTTTTCCGTGTAAGAGTAGCTTAATGGTTTAGGGCAAACCCTTGTATCCCTGCTGTATTTTATTATGAGTTAACTTTTGAACACCGACTTATCAAAATTACCTACTAGTCACTCAGTTTAAAAATAAGAAGCAATATTTTTAGTACGACCTTTGTATAAAATTAGCATCAGCATTAAGCTTTTATAATGAATTCCTCATTTACATATCGTTTAATTTTATAAACAAAGTAAAAGTTGTAAGATGTAGAATTCAAATAAACATACCATGCCAGGGGGAGTAGAACTCCCCCTGGCATGCATGGTGAAAGAAGCAATGATTTAATTGGTCTAATTTTATGAATACTAATATACACACCTAGGAATTTATCCTATGGGAAGCCAGAAAAGATCACTAGCCAACTTCTCAACAGTGGAGTGCTTGTGGTACTATTGATATAAGGTCCTACTCTCTCTAAAGAAATTTTAGTGTTCAGTTAGTCTTTTACCACTTAATACTAGACTACTTATTTTAGATCTTAACTGTCATTTTAGAAAATGGAAAAAATGGAAATTTGTTTAAGACAAAGTATTTCTAATTCTAGTCTACTGATATCGAGTGGAGTTAGGATTCAGCAATCCTAACTTAAAATTGGTCTGAATGTAGTTTGCAATTAAATGTATGTTTCAATAGTTCATCACTGGTTGAGATCTACGAAAGAGAAATTAGATGTCGTTAACCAGGCTTTTCTTTTTCCTCTCACTCCGAACCACTTTGAGTTAGCCAAGGTCTTACATGGACAGTTTTTACTGAAATAGAATTGCAAATTTTAGGCAGGTGGTCTCATGGTCAAATGATTAGTATTAAACTGTAAGGCTAAGTCCGATTTCGATCTTGTTAGCATAAAATATGCTGATGAATCGTATGATCGACGTTAGGAATATGCATGAAGTTTGCAATTATGCAATTGTGTATAATTGCAAATTGAATACAGTAGTTTTATGCTTATTACGACTCTTCAGTAAAGTTGTGTTAGTCATGTTTTTTTATGTAAGAAAGCAGTTTTTGAAAATAAATGATTGTGTTTTAAGATTTTTTATTCTCTTTACAACGCATTTAATGACGTCACTCTTAAAGGAGAGTTCGATATCCTTTTGGAACAGTGCAATAAGCACTTTGCAATAACAGAAATTTCAAATCGTAGTAATTAAGTCACGTTTGCATTCCAGCAAATATAATTTGGAAATGTATAAATCTCCTTAAAACTATGCGTATTGGTATACTAACCATGCAGGTTTAATCGGCTCAACCATTGAACACACATGATTCAGTGTTGAGTCTAATGGGAATTTGGACTTCACAAGTGGTCCCCAGCCGCATGTATAGATGCCTGTCTAACCAAAGACTAAGGATACATCAACCCAGTGGTTTAACTACGCCCCCAGACACTAAACTGATTTTTCCCGCCCAGTGCAAGATACAGTGCCTGGTATTTGTAAATTGTCACCCATCTAACTACTGACCAGGCTTGACTTTGCTTAACTTCGGTGATCTGGCGGGAACCTGTGTCTTAACACGACATGACCTCATAACTATATACCTCTATAACTTTATAACTGCTATAGATTTAATAGGGTCTACTGCTATTCAAACAATGTATTGACAAAAGGAAGACTTTTAGGAGAAATAATGATTCATGCCAGTGAATGGCTGAAAAACGGTTGATATGCTGTAAATCCAACCAACTGAAAACTTAAAAGAGAAAATCTTTGCGAGAATTTGACATTAATTTTTTGATCCCATTAATAATAACGGCATCGCAATTTATTCGAGGGTACCACAGACCAGTCTTAAAGGTATCCGGTGTAGTTGGGTTTCGTGTTAGGGAAGAGGGGGAGAGAGGCAAGTTAATTGGGTCATGTAATTTCCGGTGATTTAGGAAGAAAAACATCTAAATTCCAAAGTGACGTTTGTCCAAATTTGATTTTGAAAAGGTCGCGCAGGCGCAGTGAACTTCCGATCAGCCTGTTGACCAACAAGGAGCAGCCATTCTATTCGGAAACAAAATGCGGGTGGGGGGGGACAAGGGTTTTGAAAATTGATTTAAAAGTATTTGTTGAGAATTATTTGCAATATATAAGAAAAATTAAGATATACCATTTGCAGCTGAAATAAATCAAAGATTAACTTGACATATTTTTCTGTCGTTTTTTCATTCATTTTAGAACGTAATTTACAATCTCCGGTATCTCTTTATATATGTATTCATGTATGTATTAAGTAGATTTGCATTGATTTATGTATAATCCTATGTAATTATTTATCAAATTATCTATATAACAATATGTATTCATATTATTTTAGTTTGTATTCCCATCTTTCTATCTTTTTATACACACACACACACACACACACACACACACACATATATATATACACACACACTCAATTATAGTCAAAACAATATCAGTCAGATGGAGCGTGTGTAGTAGGTAAACATAGATTCGGAGTCAACGGTCTTAGATGACTGTCAGTTTCTTGCCTTGGTATCCATTGGACCATATAAGCAGTGAACGATGAAACAGGTCTGTAGACAGATTGTAAAACACAAACACACACACACATATATATATATATATATATATATATTGTTGTTGCTATTATTATTTGTTGGGTTCCTTCCATGTATATTTTTAATTCTGTTCGTATCTATTATATTTTTATCATCATGGCCATCATTCCCTTTTAGTCATCTTTATCATCATAATCTTTTCCAACATATTCCTCCTAGATGAGGACCTAACAGTTAATCGACCTAATGTCATGAATTATCCCGGTTAAATGATAAGCAATTGTTTGTGCCTCCCACTTAAGGTCAATGTTCTGTGATTAGTCAGTTTTATGAAACGTGTTTACTAATCGATCAACCGTCACCAAGTCCGATATCGTCTACTTATCGATCCTTTAAGCTGCTTTAATTTTAGCCTCCAATCGATCAGGAACTCTAGATCGATCGATATAGACGATGGCAACTGTGATCGATACTTTGCTAGGATTTGATAAATCTAAACCATAAATGTTGGTAGATGGATGATGGGTCTTGGTCAGGGCGTGGCATTGGTTTGATTCTTCCTTTTTTCTTTAATAAACTCTAATTGGAGAATTTTTTTTTCCGATTTTAATTGCTTATCGTGCAGGAAATATGAACTAAATCCCGTTAACATGAAAAACTTTATATTGGCTGTTTATATTTTTGGACCTGCGGCTGAAATAATTGGTAATACTGAATTGTAATACCAATGGGTGCCATATCTAGTGATAGTTAGTTCAAACTTCATATGAACACCCATGTGTTCAAAAATACACTAATACCGTTAAAACTGCATATGAACACCAATGTGTTTGAAAATACTCTAATACCAAGTAATTTTAGTTGATATAAAAAAAATCTTAAAGAATTCTAAGTAGAAATTAGATGAATAATCTAACAAAATAAATTAATATGTGAAATAACATATAAAAATTTTAAGTTCAACAATAAAAATAATTCAATGATTTATTCAAGTTATTTCATTAAACTTTCTTAAATTTTTGTTTAAAATTTTGATCAAATATTGTTATTTCATAACCTCTTAAGAAATTATATACAATAAAATGGTAAAGTTGTGCGCGTCTCTGAAATGATAATATATCAGTTATGGAGGAGACAAACCTCTATTAGTCTTTACTTATTTCATTCTTACGACCAATTTTGAACATAATAGCTTGTTATATAAATTCGTTTCATTAAAAAAACAGATTACAAATCTCATTGACTAGCATCATGGCCGATGTTAATTAATATATTAGCTTGTTAAATATATCCAACTATTTAATGCTTTTAACCATAAACCTTCGAATGAAACATTTGTTGTTTTGTTTGGTTTACAAAAGAGATTTATTTTTTTAAATATAATCCTTCCTAAAAAAAATACCTATTTTGGTTAATCCTTTGGATCCTAGCTTATCAAAATTACCTCTTGGTCGCTTAGACAAGTTTTATTAAGAACATATTAGGGCCAAAATATCAACGTATATTCTATTGCCTTATGTTGTCAGGGCTGATATATCGGCCCTTTAGGGTTCCGAGGGTTGAAGAATAGGATTCTTGTTTCGACTGACTCTAAATTCTTTTGGTATTATAATTCTGAGGCGCCTCAGGCACTACACTCTCCGTTTTATAATGATGGTAAGGTTGCCTGAAGATATGTTGATAGACAGAGACAGAGCTTGTGGATGTTTATTTTAAAGCTAGCCCGTAACCCAATCATGGCTTCAAGTTTGAACGGATGTCTACCATTAAATCTTTATTGTCTGAGAGAAACTAACAATAGAATATTTGGAGACGAATCGATCTTAAAGAGAGTTTATTTTAGCATAAAAGATTTCCAAATCGTTTCTTTATTCATACAAGGTCAACTATACTAAGAAAAGTCAGGGAATCCACTTTAGACAATTATTAGGTAATCGGATGATTAAATCGCAGAATTCGAGTTCGATTCCTTGTCTTTCTATCATATTTACGTATGGACTAATACTCTTATCTTCCAGTTATTAATCAAATATATATATATATATAAGTAGTTAAGTGTGGATACGGAGTCAACAGCCGTCGGAAACTGCTTTCGGCTTGATAACCGCATAGACAAGAAACTGGCAGTTGTCGACTCCTGTTGACTCCGTGTCCACACTTAACTAATATACACTCTCTAGCAGTGATATTGAGCACTCTAAATATAAATTTAAGCAAACTTATTACTTAGATTAATGTATATATATATATATATATATATATAATAATGCTAAATACAACGTATTTAACTTTTAGAATCCTGACTAATAAAAGTGACTAACTAGTCACACAGATGCATTTTATTAGACCACTGTATTAAGGAGGAAATATCGATGTGTCTTTTTTTGCCTTAGGTTACCACGGGCGATATATCGGCCCTTTAACCCTTTCGACCCAAACTTATCAAAATTTACAAGTAGTCACTCAGAGATATTATATCAGAGGAACAGATTAGGGTTAAAATTTTGGTGTGTCATCTTTTGTCTTATGTATTAAAGGCCGATATATCGGCCCTTGGGGTCTAAAGAGTTAACATCATAAGGTTTACTAATACGTGTGTTGTTGTTAAAGAGAACTTTTTGTTCTTTTTCTAATTCTTAAACAAAATGCATAGAAATAACTTTGAAATTATACAAAATTGACTTTTTTTGGTATCCATCTCAGCGTTTCTTTTTAATTAATTTTCTATCTTGGGATTAGGGGTCAGGTTCTTCTTGAAGAGCCCTCGAATTGTAGAAAGAAATTACCGTAGCCGCAAGCAGATAATTGCTTTTTTCTCTATTCCTAATCTTCAGTTTAAAAGTGAGAATGTCTTATTTAATTACTGTTATTTTGAGAGTTTTATGCATAAATAGAATCCATTGTTAAGTTTTTATTCGTTAACACCACCTGCGACTTTATGGACTTTCTTTATACGAACAATCGTGGCAACACAGCATCAAACAACTAAATGCAGTGAATGATCAGCGACATTCGTAGCTCATATTTTATGTTTTTGAAATTTCTAAATATTCAACTATAAACATTTATGGATAAAAATATATTATATTGCATTTCTAATGCATAATAAAATTTATTAACCCTTTCGACCCTGATGCCCAAAGGCAAAAACACATACACCGATATTTCCTCCCTAATATAATCGTCTAATAGAACACATCGGAGTGACTAGTTGGAAATGTTGCAAAGTCAGGGTTCTAAGGATAAAAATGGTGAGATAGGTTGAATAACTACTGCTTCACTTGCTCAATCAGCGAACTTATTCTAACAATAATTAATTTATTAAAATCATAGAAATGGATTCTAACTTTAAGAGTAGTTTTAATTGCCTTGAACAATTAAATAAAGGTTAGACCGTTACCTACCTATCTGACGACTCTTTTGGACTCTCGACGATATTGAACACTCCCCGATAATCCGCTGGTTTGTAAGCTTAGCTCACGCCAGCCCCTTTACTCTGTATATATACTCTAAACCGGTCAGGCGGTCGATGTGGCTCAGCGTATTGACGATCGGACTTCGGGACAGTGCTACGCAGGTTCGAATCCAAGTTGTTCCGTCTACGTTAACAAGCCAACTAATACCCTTGGGAAAGGTATGAAACCCACTATTCACTTCAGCTATGGGTTAAATAGTGCAAGACCTCAACGGTGGATGTGGCGGATGATGTCCACAGTGACACAATGGCACTGAAGGCGGATGAAGGCTGCAACAGAGGATGGCCCCCAGTCGTCGTGGTTCTCTCTCCATGCCATTGGAACCAGGTCCTCCTCTGCCAAGGGTCTGTGTGGTGACTGCAGGTGCATCAGTCTCCCCATGTTACCAGGCATCTTCCCGAAAGGGTCCACAGGAACAAAACGGAGGACAGTCTTACTTGACCACGAGTGACCGCTGATGATGACTTTCATGTCTATGTTCTACATGTCTTTGGCATTCCTTTTATTCATTGCTACTTTTTCATCTGAATTAAATACATGACTTTTTCATCTGAATTAAATACATGACTTTTTCATATCTCTGAATTGGTATCAGCTGATGTGTCTTTGATGTGATAGGTTTCCCCTAAAGTTCATAATTTAAATATGTGGTGTTATTCATTTGACGGTCGTTCTGGTCGGAAAAGAAAAGAGAGGGGAAGAAAGATTCGGCTGACACCGTATCGCGAGGAAGGAGAGAGAACGCTGGTGTCGAGGCAGAAAGAGGAGAGAACAACAGAACGTTAGCGGGACTTGACCGGTGCGGTCGTGGTGAGACGAGAGGGCGCCAGGGGCCCGTGATGGGTGCAGTGGTGCTGTCCCGTCGGAGGAGAAGATGAACAGAAGTGGTTTATTTATTTTGTGTACAGGAGCTGGACTTTTTCGTTTCGTTAACTTTATGTAACTTTTATTCGGTTTTAATTCGTTGAATACATGTTTTTTACGTTTATAACAACCTGGCGTTGTTTATTATTGCATCTTTGGGCCAAGTTGGCCTCATTACAATGTAATGATTGTTTCATTCACTTGTCCATGATATGATTTTGTGTTAGGCTGTGTCCAAGGGTTTGACTCAGTTAAGGGCACCATTTCTAAGGTCACCCTGATCTTTGCTTTAACGTCTGATTAACACCCTAGTTAGTTTATCACCCAAAATATTCTCTATCTTAGTTTATTTGCAATTTCTTTTCAATGATCAAACAAAAATAGCCATGATTATTAAAAAAAAAAAAAGTTATTTTTCTTTCCAATAAAAAGTAAATGAAAGAAAAAAATTAAAATGTTGAGAGAGATAGAGGACAAGGAAAGACTAAAGGAAAAGACAATAGAAAGAGAACTGAAAGCAAATTGTTAAAAAGAAAAGAAATATCACTTTTGTGCGATAAGAGGGGAAAAAAATCGATAGTGAAAAATAACATTTTTGAAATGTTAATTAATGAAGAAGAATAAAAGAACAATGCCGAAGGAAAAACAAAATGAGACACACACACACACAAAAAAAAGAGATTGATAATCAAGCAACAAGGTAAAAAAAAAAAAAAATCGAAGAAAAAAAAAAAATCTTAGTTTAAATGAACAAAAAAAAAAAAAACGACCCATAAGACTTATAAATACAAATGAGAAAAAGAATAAGTACTTGGAAGATCTATTTGATTCTTTTTTTTTTGTCCGTATAGAAAAGATTTCAAGTGTATGTGTGTGTGTGTAAGAGTGATGACTTAGCGTTGGTGGTCTAAAAAGAAAAGCCAAGACAAGATTGACATTTATGTAGAGACAACAAGCGAATTTAGATTCTCAAATTCACAAGAGTCGATTTCTGATTTTTATTCAAAACACATTTATAATCTTGCCTTTTTTTTTGTCACTTGTTGTACATGTGTGTTCGGGTGTGGTGTTGTATATAGTGTAAATATAAGAAACAAGACGACAGTATTAAGTATTTAACAAAAGATATATAAATAGTCGAATACGGC
>JAUZSX010259223.1:0-15105 GCA_034780655.1 Idiosepius hallami
CGATTCGTCCAGAAGTTCTCGCTCCAGAAGTGTTTGGTTGTACAGACACAGGAACGCTTCAACTGTATTATATTATATCAAATGACATTTCTAAAATAAGTCAATTGAATGTATTTGTATTTGGGTAAGAGATGTTTACTGGCCTGTTTGAGGTCACAGGGTAGAACGAGAAGAGAGGAAGAAGGAATCAAGCCTTGACACAATCCAGGCATTGTCAGTTTGGGATCGAGATAACGTAAGATTGAATTATGTCCCTGTTAATATATATGTATTTAAAAGAAGTTATTTAACAAAAAACAAACAAACAAACAAAAAACAGAATGTTTATACATAGAACTCTTTAGAAAAAGAAACTATAATAGTTATATAAAAAATGATTTAGACCACTAACATATGCAAAAGTGCACTACTGCCTTTCTCTTTTATAAGTTTTGTTAATTACCTTAGAGAAAAACATTAGGAATGAATTTAGTACAAAAAAAACATTACTAATTAATTTAGTATAAAAAGCATTAGAAATGAATTTAGCATTAAAAAAACATAAGAAATGAATTTAGTAAAATAAAGCATTAGAAATAAATTTAATATGAAGAACGATTATCTGTCTTCCTTAATTACCTTAGTGGTAAGTCTCCAGTGCTGGGTAAAGCTGGGCAATACTTCTAGTTGATTATATTAATAAAAGTCTAAGTTTAATTTAGAATTTTAGTCAAGAAAAAGGTTTTCTGTTCTTTGCCTGTAAGAGGTGCCATCCTGAAGGAAAAGAAGTCACAACAACCAAAATACTAGGCTGGGATGCATTGAAGGTCATGGAGGTCACATTCTGGAGAAAAACCCAGAATTTATATAGAAAACTTTTGTTATTAAATATGTATAACGAATGTAATGCCTTTAAAACAAAGAAATTAAAATAAACTAAACCTGTAAGAAAACCTTTATGTTTTAAGTTTGTAAAAATGAAAAAAAGTGTATTATGTCAGGAAATATCCACTTAGGTCTTCTGTATGGCGTCCATATACTTAGTAATGACTGAGACTGAAAGGAGAAAAGTAAGAGGATTATGCAGCCTTAAACTTTGAAAGCTTGTCATCTAAAACTTTGGGTTGATAATGGATTGTTTTTTGTCTACTGAGACTATATTTTCTTTCTTTCTTTCTTCTTCTTAACTATTGTGTATTATAGTTTATTTCTATTTTTGAGATGAGGCTTTGTAATTTAGGAATTAACTTTATTATTCGGACCTTTGACCTCATCTTAGTAGGTTTTTTGATGTTTCTACACTACATTTTGGCCTCATCTCCCTCAGGCTGTCTTCAGGTATTTTTTCTAACCGTAACCCCAGAGAGGGATGTTGGGTTTTGTCACTGAATCCTCAGTAATCACTGCCTTCTATAGTTGTTATCTAAAAAACACCTAAAGTTGGTCTGAGGAACACTAGGCTGAAATGTAGTGTAGAAACATCAAAAACCTACTAAGATGAGGACAAAAGTCTGATTAATAAAGTTAATTCCTAAATATATTGCGTATGTTCATTCAAATTGGAAGAATCCATTTTATACCGAAATCATCTAATGTCAACCAATTGGAGGACAGAATACAAATAACATTAAACCCAAACTGTCATAATTAGCACTGCTGCTGATGATATTCTGCTACCACACACTTAAATTTTTTTTCACAAATTTTGGAGATTAATATTCTTGGATGATTTACCATTTTGGATTACTGTCAAACTTTAATATCTTGGATTTATCTGACTCCATATTTTATCTTGGATTTATCTGTTCCCACTTTTACCAGCAATAATGGCACAGGATTTTTTTATATAAAAATAATATCTGCTTTATTTGCCAATGTCTGCCTTTTTCACTTGTTTGGTCATGTTTAACAGAGAAAATGTAAGACTTTAAACTCTTTTACTTCGGTCAATCAGACTTGATCGAATAGCCCAGTACTGTGGGGGGGGGCATATCTGACTCTGGTCCTTCAGTTGCATAGCATAGTGTGTGCTTTATTTGCCAATGTCTGCCTCTTTCACTTGTTTGGTCATATTTAACAGAGAAAATGTAAGACTTTAAACTCTTTTACTTCGGTCAATCAGACTTGATCGAATAGCCCAGTACTGTAGGGGGGGCATATCTGACTCTGGTCCTTCAATTGCATAGAATAATGTGTGTTTCTCATCATTCCATCAACTGGACACAATTACTGGCTGATATGTGACTGAGCAATAATGAAATTTTGGACAATAAAAAGGTATTTTCCTTAGAAATCAAACTAAATTTGTGATGAAAGAAAAAAAAAACTTTACAAATAAACAAAAAATATATATTTATTATCTTTGGAAGTGTTTATTCTCAAAAAGTTCAAACCTGGTTCCCAGTTAGACTACAAGGCAGAGCTTTTGTGGCTATCTTTTTCTCTTGCTACACCCACACCCTTTGCTTGGCACACAATAAATCATTTTAATTTTCTAAGAATATTCAGGTGACCACTAATCTAGCGCCTCTATGGTCTGTGGTTCTGGTCAAGTGTTTTCAAAATCCCTCCCCCATCTCTCAAAAGACACTTAAATTTTCATATGATTTTTAGAATTTTCAAAGAAAGAAGATTTTATTAACTCTGGTTTGTTGCTAAGCAATTTAGTAAGTTAAAATATCGACTAATTATTTTGTTAACATCTGTAATTATGTGAATTTGCTACAAATATTAAATCAAATTAATTTGCATTATGTGATTTCTCAAAATGTCATTAAAGGGGCTTAATTCAAGTAAAATAATTTTTCAATTTATTTTTATATCCAAATTGTTTTCAAATGGTCAAAGGGTAATAATACCAGTCAATTGATGCGAGTGAGTGCCATAGATCTTACCACATTCTTCTAAACCATTGATATAATTTCAATTGATAAGATATTTTTATATGTGCATTGTACAATCAATGTGCAATTGCAGTAATGTCTCTAATCTTGCTTGTTATCGAGACATTATTTTATATTTGGATGATGGTTTAAGAACCATTTTTTAGGCTTTTTTGACCTGATCTCATGGTAATGTTAACCAGTCTATGCTGGTGTTTAATTAAGCATTTGCCTTTGAGCATCCACAATTTGGATGTTTTTATAACATGTCTTCCACATTTTTAAAGCACTTGAAAAATAGTGTTCAAAAGGTTTAACCTACCCCATGCACAGGGTAAGATGAACCCCAGGGCCATGCTTAGCAACTTAGAGGCCCCAACACACAGAATGCACTTTGCGGCCCCTTTACCCCAAAAAAGACAACTAGCACCCCTCAACTTACTGGAGCCTTTGACTATATACACATAGAAAGATAGACAGAAAGAGAGATTGATTGATAGATGTATATTTCAAATGGGATAATGATTTCCTAATTAATCCTAATAATTAATTATTTTGGTAATTTTTTGCATTACTAAAGCTTTGTGGCCCCTAGGTGCTTGCACCTCCCCTGCAATTGCGGAGTCCGTGGGGGGCGGGCCTAACCACGGCCCTAATGAACCTCATGAGTTTGAGGAAATAAAAAGAGTAATTTTTGTTAAAATAACAGAAAAAGATGACCAAATGATTTAGATTAATAAAAAGAAATCATGAACCTACAACTTTTAACTTTATACTTATAAAAAATTAAAAAAAAAAAACTAGCATTAACAATAACCATAACGATACAATCAGATTCCAGGCTACAAAAGATTGAATTTTTCAACGTTACAAGGGAAGACCATTGGTTGGATTTGCATTCACTCCCAAACTGTGTTGGTGTCTGTAGTGTGTATTACAATATCTGTTCTTCCAGGATGAGGGCAACAAATCCACCCATCAATTGCTGCACTGCACGCCTTCTCAAATGGATTAGTTAATTTTACCCCAAAGCCAAGAGTTCATCTTACCCTACAGCAAACATCTTGAAATAAAGTCATGTGACAAGAAGGCAGTACACAATATTTATAGAAGAACAGTGAAATAACAACCCAATTTTCAGTAATTAACAATGAAAAAAAAACTATTAGCACAGTTTTTTTGTTTTTATATTCAAACCTTTCATTTTTTTATCGTCAAAACACTTTTTTTTTGTATCCAAAATCTTAAACTGACAATAAATTGGTGCCATTCATTTAGTGACCTGTGGCAAAGTGTGGCTTAATGTGTGTGAAGTTAAAGGTTTCTGGGGTCACTATTAACTTGTATGCAAGCACTGGTTCACTTCCCTATTCTTTCCTATTTAAATATAGTCAGTGTGTTTTGGAAGTCGTTTTTTTTAACTGAAAAAAGAATTAAAGTGAAAATCATAACTCATGGAAAACAAAATCAAACTATTATTTATAAATACTCAAAATTATAAATCAAGAAAGTAAATTTACAAAAACTCAATTTTCAAATTTAGCTGTTGTTATTTTATTGATTCATGAAAAAAAGACAAGTAAATAAAATTTTAAAAAAATCAACGGATATGCAATAAAATGTCATCTTTTTGTTCGTTAATAACCATTAATGAATAAAAATTTATTGATACTTTTATAATATTAATTTTTAAAAATTTTAAATATTTTTGAGAAGTGCCTAGTTTAACTAAATTAGAACAATTTCACAATGAAGGAATATATAAAAAATCTGTCTAACTCTCAATATGCAAATACATCGAATTACACAAACCTGCATTCTTAAAATAAGTAGTGGTAAGTGAGTACATTAATAAAAGTTCAATTTTTTACTTACCAATAGATTGTTCCCAAAACCTTGATTAAAAAAATATCTATATAGAATTTAAATAAAGTTATTATCATTTTCTAATAGTATTTGTTATTATTTTCTAGTAAAGAAGAAAATTAGTCTTATCAAACTTATCAAAAAAGTAAGTTTCAATTACTTTTAGATTAATTTTCTTCTATAAGAAAATAATAATACAATATAATATTTCATATTATTTTCTTGTAGTAATTATCTTTATAAATTAATCTATGATTTTGCAGATAAAAAAATACAACATTTCAAATGTATATCACACCACACACCACCAATATTTCTTTTCCCCCACTGTATAATATCTAGGGCCTATTAAAATGTAAATAATATTTTAAAAAGTGTATGTTAACTCATTTCAATAATTGTTTCTACCATTTATGTGTGTTTATTGGAAAAGTGAAGGATTCAATTCTATTTTTTTTTAAACCCTTGAACCCTGACTTAGCCGATATGTTGGCCCTCCATGGTCCCCTAATAGGATGACTGTGATTGGCAATTTTGCCCATAGTCACCAAAGGTTGATTTTAATTAAAAATGAACAAAAACCCAATAAACGTATTTAATTGTTTTTTTTAATATCATATAGTAAATGTTTACTAGTTTTTATTACTGCAGACCTAGCAGCCGGTGGTTTTCACAAATCTCTTCAGGAGCTCCAGCAGGTTATATACTATTCTAGTCAAAGACTGTATGGTGCAACATACCCTTGGGTTTTCACCTCTCTGCATCCAATTCGCATTCCTGCCATTTGCAATGTCTTTTTACTCTGCCAATGCCTGGTGGTGATTCCTGAAAGCAAAGTGACAACAAGTCTCCCAACCCAGTCAAAGACTATATCGGACTTCATCTCCCTGAGTTTTCATCCTATTATTATTATAATCATAATCATTATTATCATCATTCATATAATTATTATTATTATAGATCTCACACCAATTACTAAGTGCTTGCATGTCCAGTAAACAGTTTTTCTTTTTATCAGTGTCAGAGTGACAACAAGTCTCCTTATCAGTTGCAGCAGGCTCCCTACCATGCCAGGCATTATTATTATTCCTGTAATATAAAGACAATGACATGTTTCTTATAAATGTAAAGACCTTGAAAGAAACAAATGAAAATGTAAAGTAAAACAAATTTCAGAAAATAAGAACTGTTTTTTAGAAGCCAAGAATGTCTAACTTTTGTTGATAAAATGAGTTGTAGTATTATAAGGAAAATAATCCAAGAATTGGTGTAAAATTCTAGTCTGAATATGCGCAATGAACAATTGAAAAAATAACTGGTTATTGTTGATAATCCAAACACAAGGCAAGCATAAGCAATCCAGAGATGCAATGAAGTAATATCCACGTTTGGCAAAAGTTTTTTCTTGAGAAGTAATCCGAGATGAATGATATTGAAAATGTTTGGATAATTGTTGATCAATCCAAAGAATGTGGATTCACAGAGAATGCTGAGTGTAGAGGAAAGAATCCAGAAAATAAGGATCACATCCAAAAGTGCCAATTCCAGAGACTCTGAGAGCAATTGGGCCAAAGAAGGAGAAGAAGGAGAAGAAGAGAGTAAAGATGGAGAACTTATGAAGAACATGGAAAATGATTTTGTTCTGTTCCCATTATCGATGGAACAGTCCACGTCTTCGTTTCCTTCATCTGTTGGGTGTGGTGCTGGGGGTTTCTGGTGATTTTCACAATCATTTGCTGCCACTTCCACTTCACGATGACAATTTTTCTTTTGAGCAAGCATAACGCACCCTAAAAGCAGGAAACCAAATGCCACATAACTGGCGTAGATCTGAAAGAAAGACACCGGTGTTCCGATTTTGTAAGATGCAAGTAAGACATAGAGAAGATACGGAAGTCGATAGAAAAGAATGTAGACCAACAGAAGACATAATTCACTAAATGCATTTTCAATCCAAGAGCAAGATTTGTCGTATTGTATAAGTTTTACTGGAAGGACAATTATCCAGTAACAGGAGATAACTAAGCTGAGGATTGATAAATATGCGTCTTGAAGCATTTTGACAGAATGATGGCACGGGTGGATGGAAAGGAGTTTACTACTATTTAGTCCTTCAAGATTAAAATAATAATAGCAACAATAAAATAAACTAGACAAGTCACAGCTGTCTGTCTGTAGGTGCTGTACTATTGATACAAATGTTAAAAGAGAAGAAGGAAAAGAAAAAAAGAAAAGAAAAAGAAATGAAAATAAAATTATCATTGAATCTTGTAATTGGTCATCTCTTCTCTGGATCTAAATACCCACAATGATTGTTTAGATTGTATTAAGAAAGTAAAAAAACACAAGCATTAGAAAACAAAACCTTGATTTTTAAAATTGTTAACTCAGTATTTTACAGTCATCAAAAATCCTAAACAATGATATCATTAGACCAGACCAGAGTGGTGTTATTATGAGAAGATTAAAATAGAAAGTAGAGAAATGTAATTCACAGCTCAAAAAATGTAGCTATTCATACCTTTCCAGTGAATTTAATTTCACAATTTTTTAATAATTTGAATTATGTTTTTTTGTTGTTTTTAACTTTGTTTTTCTTTGACAATGACTGTATGTATATGTCACTTTTATTTATGTACTGGCAATATCACTTGGTTTTGCTTTGGCCCAAGATCAAATGCTTGCGTTTGAACCAGAAAATAGCTGCTAAGGAGTCAAAATTTAGAATTAAAAACAAATAGGAAAAGAAATCAAATTACATGGTAATCTCTATTTAACTTTTAAAGGAATTATGTTTTAATTTTGATCTGTTTTTTGAAAATTTCAAATTTTGATCTCTTACAAGCTATTTTTCAGTTAAAATCAATCAGAAAGTGAATTTGAATACCATATATATCAAGTTTCAAGTTTGTAGATAAAAAATTGTCAGAGTAGTTTGGTAGAGACTGCTTCTCAAAAACATAAAGTCGCTTATATAAATATTCAGATAGATTGTCAAGCCAACAAATTTTTATGCTCACCAACCTTTTTTCCTTATCTCAGGTTGTTCTTGAGGAAGCCCAAATGGATAGGCAGTTGGACTTTGGAATTGTAATACACCAGTTCGAATCTTAGTAGTTCCATATATGTTCAAATTTGGACAAATACTCTTGGGAAAAGGAATCCCCTCATTCCCTTCAGCTAAGGATTAAATAGTGCATATTATATTATTTAAAAAAATGTGTGTTGAAAGAAATGTATATGAGAACTGATTGATCTTGGCATCAAATGGCCTAAGAAGGTTAATATGCAGTAAAACAAACGAGTTGTTCTTGACTTTGTTGGTTTAGGTTGGACACATTCACTTTTAATATAAAAATATATTTCCTTCTGTTGCATCAAATTTTATCTATGCGTAGTCGTCCATATCGGCAGCATCTGTTGCCAACATAGGTATCATAGTAAACCAACCATGCAAGCTAGTGGCATATTCAATATATATATATATATATATATATATAAACATCTGTTCATGGTACATAATTAGTAATGTTTAGAAGCAACTTATTTGATTTTCTTTCTTGTGTTGTTTGTTCTTGTTTTTCAGCATATCAACTTTTTGGGATTATATAATGCTGAGAACAAGCATTTTTTAAATAAACATTCTTTTATGCATACAAAGTTTTTTTTTTAAATAACATAATGTGCACTAATTAACCCATGGCTGGAGGGAATATGGGAATTTATACCTTTTCCCAAATGTATGAATCAAATTATGAATGCAAATGAAATGACTAGGATTTGAACTTGTGTATTAAGATTCCGATGCCCAGCTGCCTACCCATTGGCCGAATTGACCTTTTTTTTATGTTGATGCTATAATTAAATTCTAATATATATACGTCAAGAGTTGGGAAAAATAGTATGACGTTCAGAGGAGTATTGGCTTTCATTTCCTTTTTATTTATTTCTTCTACTCAAATTACTGGTCACAGAATGAGTTTTATTGATCTTTTGCTCTACAGCCTATAAAAGTAGTTAAATTCTTTGTTTTCTTTCTTTTTTTTTTTTTGTTGTTGTTGTTGTAATCATTTAAAGGGATACACAAATCATGAAGGCTTGTTAACTCAGGAGAGTAACTCATCTAAGTAAAGGATAACACTGACTACAAAACTCACGTAGATGATCCCAAAAAGTCTGCAGATGTAATTGAATCTGTTGAAAGAAATATTCTGGCTTTGAATCAAAAAATTCTTTGACAACCTTCTTCAAACTTTTGGGACAACCAAATAGACCATTACCAAGCGATATGGAGATGACAATAGAAAATCAGACTAGAAACACCATTGTGGATTTATAAGTTCTAAAAACCTCAATATGAATTCCCTTACCAAACGTGTCATAGCATTTAAGGGTTTTGTAATATTTGCACTTTTTTTACGTTTGTAATTTGGAAATACAAAGATTAACATTAAAAAAACTATATTCAACTTGGTCTACATAAGTCCCTCATGGTTGATTCTTAAAAATTACAAACATCCACTAGCAGCTCTTGTGCTTACTAGAATGAAGTTAGAGAGACTGACTACTAGCTGCTGGTGAGTCTAGGGATTGGTCGTAGAGAGAGATAGAATAAGAGGTGAAGGGATCTTTTTGGGCAGTAATTTATGACTGACTTATATAGGTGAAAGTGTATGAGAGAAGATAAAGGACAAGGTTATGATGGATAAAGTATAAAAATTATTCACATTCTTGGCTTTTAGTAGGGCTCTACAGTTTCTATGGTATCATTTTGAAATTAGCTTGATTTTCTTTTTATGTTGTGTAATACTTGTGGATGAAAGAGGAAAGAAAGGTTGAATGAGAGTAACAAATAGTGATTTTTATAAAATTTTATTAAGTACTAGAAGCACTGCCCAGCTTTGTCTGGGTGTCAGGGACTTGCCACAAAGGTAATTAAGGAAGTCTGTTAGACAGCAAAGCACTTAATGCTTTTTATACTAAATTCATTTCTAATGTTTTTTTATACTAAATTCATTTCTAATGCTTTTCTATATTTAATTGACATCTATAGCTTTTTTTGTATTTAATTCATTTCTACAGCTTTTCCCTAGGGCAGTTAAGGAAGCTTATTATATAGAAAGGTAGTAATGTACATACACATATTTTAGTAGTCTGAATCAGTGTTTTTTAAAATAACTATTGTGGTTTTATTTTCCTGAGGAGTTCCCAGTTGTAGGGTCTCATACAATCACAACAATCTGATTTTTATATTATCAACTTGGAATCGTAGTATGCGAGTTCAAATCCCAGTCAAAAACCACTGCATTCACCTTTAGCTACCTCGGGCCTCGTTAAATTGGGAGAGCAGCACATCTAAGTGAAGAGTAACACCGAATGTGAAAAGCCTGGGTAAGAGCACCTAAAAATGGCCTTGTGCCAATTTTGGGTTGGTGCTCACCAAGTAAATATAATATTTACTTTGTCGAGCACCAACCCAAGATAGGCACAAGTCCAGTTTTAGGTGCTTACTATATCCCTGGGCTTTTGTAATCAGTGTTGCCCTTCATCTACATTTCCTCTTATTGAGTTGTTAAGACTAATTCATCCAAGGATTTGGAACCAGTGTTTTCCTTAAACCTAAATGAGTCTCTCTCCAGAGTTAAAGAGCCTCATTTGCAACTGAATGTTAATGTAATAGTTTTTACTGGGATTTGAACTTTTGTAATACAATTCCAGAGTACACTGCTTCAACTTTATTGCCTTAAGTTTCTTAAGGATGTATCTACGTGGTCGAGCATAAACCGTAGTTTAAGGGCAGTTTCACTGGTTCATTATATTCCCTGGCTTTTTGTAATTAGTATTGCCCTTCTCCAAAATGAGTTACTCTCATTGAGTTGATTAGTTTCATCCACCTTGATTTTTGTAATCAGTGTTATCCCTAAACTCTTCTGAGTTATCGAGCCTCATCTGCCTGAGACAACTAAAAGAGAATGCAATAGTTTTGACTGGGATTTAAACTCATGAAATAAGATTCCAGAGTCCAAGCTTTCACCACTACTCCATCTTCACTGTCCTTATTAAGTTAATGGAGGTGTAGTAAATTATTGTTGTTCCTTTTTTTTTTTGGCTGGGTAGTGTCTATTTTTCTGGTGGGAGAGAGAGAGAGAGAGTGTGTGTGAAATAGAGAGAAAGAAAAACAGCGAAAGAGAGTGAATAAAGAGAGAAAAAAGAAGGAGAATGAAAAAGAGAGAGGAAGAAAGAATGAAAGAGAGAGAGAGAGAGAGAAAAGAAGAGAGAAACTGAGAAAGAGAAATTTCAAATTTGAAATTTAATCCTGTAAGAAATTTGATTGATTTTATCAATTACCAATAAGGGGGAAGTGGCTTCTTGCAAGCCTTAAGGCTATCAAGCACCCTTAAGGCATCTAGGCATGGAATGAGGTGTAAGGGATAAACATAAAAAAACAGACATCAATAAAAAATAAAGAAATGACACTTTGAAATGAAAATAATTATTTAATTGTTATTCATTCATGCATTGTTTTCTTTCTTTCTTTCTTTTTTCCTATGGACCATTTACAGCTGTTTCTTAAAGGTTTACATTTACAAGAGTCAATACAACATTTGATACGTGTCATAAACGGCACCATTCGATTGATTAATTGATTGATTGATTGGATTTATTTTACCAGCATATCAACCCTTTCCAGGTTTGATCCGAAATGTCACATTATTGAATCTTTCTCATTTAATCTATTTATTTATATAAAAGCTTTATGTTAATTTGCCATTATTATCTTTAATCCTCATTCCTAACTTATTTTTATTTAATCAAATCTGACAGTGTTGGGACTTGGTTCTAGAACGAAAGGAATTTACCAGTTGAATTTTCATTTTTTTATCCTTATCTACAACATACTAATGAGCATGAAATATGGGTTGTTGGCGGTTGGTGGCATCTGAGTTTTATCGCATAGACAATCCATGGCAAGTTTATTTAATGGGCAATAATTGAGAAATTAACTGGGTCCTCCTCCCCCAGAGCCAAGTATTTCACTTGTTATACAGTCATTTGTTAGGCAACAAATGACTTTATAATAAGTGGAATACTTTTTATTTTTATTTTTCTTTTCTTTTGTGACCAAACAGGAAGTAAAAGATTGATTAATTTGGTTGCTTTATTTTACAAGCATATCAACCCTTTCAGGTTATTTAATGCTGAAAAGATTGATTTTGTTTGTTTATTAAATTTGTTTTTATTTTTATTATTATCATTTCATTTTATTTTTTAATATGAATATCACAGTTTGATTGGTATTAGTTATGTTATGTGCTGTTTTTTTAAAAATATATTTTGTCTAATAACTGTGTTTCTTTTAGGAGGTCTAAAAAAATGTTGTTAGTGTTTACTTTGTGGAAAAGGTCTTTTAGATTATTTTCGTGGTAGCAATTAATTCCTTTTTGTTGGAGATCTATGCAATTTCTTAGGATATGTTTTACCGTGTAAGGTTCCTGACATTGTATACAGATTGGCGCCTCCTTGCCTTTTAATAGGTATGAGTGTGTGATAGCAGTGTATCCTATTTGGAGTCTTGCCATTACTATTTCCTTTCTTCTTGTCATAATTTTTTAGAGAATTTGTCCTGTGTTTTTTTCTTTGAGGTTGAGCTTTATTTGTTATTTGTGCAGGAGTTCCATGACTCTTGCCATTTAGAAATGATATGTTTATTGATTAAGGGCCTCTAGTCAGTATGGGGTGCTTTTGCAGTGCTAGTGTTCATTAAAGGAATGAAAAAAATGTTTTAAAAAATGTAAGTATAATTTTCTTCCTTTCAAATTATGTATTATATAATTCAAAAGGAAAGATAAGATCTTCAAATTTCTTTTTCTTACAAAAATGTTCTTTTTAAAAATAAATCAAATCAAGTAAAATAAGCAGACACTGTTCATATAATTCAATATTTTCTCCCCTTTATTTTCTTTCTTTATTATAAATGTAAGGATAAACATTAATTAAATATTTCTACTTGTACTTCTATTTAGAGAAACTGGTCCTTCTATAAAAGTAATCCTTTCCCAATAAAAAAGTGAGGCTAAACTTTCCTGTATCACTCAGTATATAAAATAAGTAAAAAAAAAGTCAAAAGATAGAAAGCTTTAAAAATGGAATAGCACAAAAATGGTAAAAAAGAAAAAAAAATAGAATAGTTAAACAGTACGAAAAAAAAGAAAGGAGGAAAAGAACCAGCAAAATAAATTAGAAATTTTAAAAATAGACCTTAAGAAAAAAAAGTTAAAAAAAAAGAATTTAAGTCTAAAACAAAAAACCTTAAAACTAGAAACAAATTTGGAAGAGTTCTTCTCATTTCTCAACTATGTTTTATTTTCTAATTCAAACATGTCATTTTCTCCTGATAGCCGACACATAAATGGTTGTATATCCAAGCTGAGGCTATCTGTCTGTTGATTTGCTTTACTGAGGCCCAAAGAAATAATCTCCTGATATCATTTCTTTGCTGCTAAACAAGCTACCAATTCTAACATTCTTTTCTCTATTAACTTAAAAAAAGAAATCAAGAAAACCAGTTTTTCTTCTTCCTCCTTTTTTCTTTTCCAAAATTTCTCATTATTTTGGCTGTTTTTTTTTTGCTTTTCTTTTTTTTCTTTTGATCTTTTTGTTTAATTGAGAAGAAGAAAAGTTTTTAAAAGTGTTTCAAAAGAAAAGATACATTTGAACAAAAACAAAAAACAGAAATGGTGTAAAGTTTTGTTTTTCTCTAACAAGTATCGCTTATTTCTAAATTCTTTTAACTTTCAAAAACTTTTCTTCTTTCTGTTTTCACCACTTCTTGTCCTTCTATTTAAAGTATGTTTCTTTTTAGACCCAGTTTAATCTATAATCTGAAACCTTCTGTTTTTAATCAGAATCACTTTTTTATGATGAAATAGTTTGAAGCAGATTCAGCCAACTAATGTCAAATCTATGGATTTGTAACTTATATCTTTATATTTCTAGGTATCTGTGGATGAATTAACATAACTTTCTTTCAATCTAATAAATAGCTAATATAAGCGATGGATAAAAGTGATAATAAAACATGAAATAAATATGGCTAAATTATAAAGCATTAAATATGGAAAAAGTAAAGCAAATGTAATTCATAACATTTCTTTTTATCTTTATACACTTAATTAAGGTATAAATCGTTTGATTTCCCTAGCTTTAGCTTAAATAATGAAGCAAACAGCTGTTTTTTCCGCTAATAATACTCAGCATTATAACTATATATTATAATATATTATAATTGATTATAATCTAAAGAGCATGTCATTTAATATGTAACAATTGGTATTTGTTACCTGGAGGGCCCACTCAAAATTGAAGAAAGCTCACCAATTATAAGGCAAAATGTTGTCCCTTTTAAAAATTTACATTTTGTTGCAATTAAAATTATAAATGGTTTCTCTGCACAAAGTTAAATATAATTATTTTAGTTTTCATTAATATTTTTAATTTTTCCATTATTTAATTTACTTAATCTTTTGCCTAACAAATACCAAAAACAAAATAATTTTTAAAAATCAAAAATATTTATTTATTTATTTATTTATAAAATAATTAAATTCAACTTTGTGCAGAGAAACCATTTATAATTTTAATTGCAACAAAACTTAATTCAACAAAACCCACAAACAGTGAATATTTATTAATAATAAAGCAAATTAACAAGCTTCATCTGCTCAAAAGTAGGCACATCAAAATTAAATTTAATTGTCAGCTGGGATTTGAACTCACATAACAGGATTCTAAAGTCTGAGACTCTAATCTCACCCTTACATATACATATGTAGATTACTCACAGTCTTTGATTAAGGTTAGTTTCTTTCCTCCTTGATTTTCAGACCAAAATAAATATTCCTATTTATTTCCATAAAATATACGATATTTTAACCAATGTTATAATTGAAAGTTGCACAGTTTTTATTATGTTATGAGATTAAAAGTTCTCTTGAGAATTGGTTAAAAAAAAATGAAATCTTTAAATCCAAATATAATGACATTTAGACTGAAGAACAGATAGATTAGGAAAATCTGATTGATGATAATTGAGTTATTTAGTTTAGCAGTAATCATAGTCTATTGGAAACTAGCTATCAATTTAATAATTGACCATTTTTGAAATATCTTTTTTTTACTAAGAGAAAAAAAAAATACATTGTCACTTGTCAGTTTGTTAATGACTCTATGCAAAAAAAGCAATTTATTTTGAATGAATTTGATATCAGAAGCTAAACATACTTTATCACTTAACCAAGCAGTCTTCTTGGCATTCACTCGAAACGAGTATGAAAGTTCTCCAAAGTTTCAGTCCGTTGGTCTGTGGATCCTTAGATGG
>JAUZSX010259334.1:0-15104 GCA_034780655.1 Idiosepius hallami
AGAGAGAGTGAGAGAGAGAAACAGATGAGGTTTTATTATGAAGAATTAGAGAGGGAAAGAGAGAGTGAAAGAGAGAATCAGAGAGAATTGTGAATTTTTCCAAGCAAACATAAGGACAAACTCGATAAAGTTTTATAATAATAATAGATATAGTAATTGTGTGCTTGTTTCATATATATTACTGTGGGGTTCAATTGGGCCCACAAGAGCCCACAAAGAAAACACGTAGTAGGTAGTTCACAAGTGTATTAAGGAATGATATAAAAATAAAGAGAATGTGGACAAGTCAACAATAAGGTAAGATCCTATCTAACAACTAATAATGTCAATACGCGTTAGTAACACCGGTTCCCGTCCGATCACCGCAGTTAAGAAATATAAAACCTTGTCACTAGTTTGATGCGTGACTATTTAAAAAAAAAAATACCAGTAACCGTACTTTGTACTGGATGTTGAAATACCCAGATTTGTGTCCGAGAGCGCTGTTCAATAACTGGGATTGATGCACTGTTAGCTTTTGGTAAGACGTCCATGTGTGCGTCTTGGAACCGCTTGAGAAGTTCAATTTCTACTGGACTCGCTATTGAATCGTAAGCGTTCAGTGACTGTACCAGCTCAACTTGCTGGGTTCAGTACGAAAAAAACACACACATTCAGCGGATTTTTCCCTACATGTTGTATAGTTTTGTTTTTCTCAAGAATCTGAGTTAATTTTTTTGTTCAATCTTATGAATTTCACTTCGATTAGTTTCTTGGTATTATCTTTGTTGTGGTATCTCTCCTTTCAGTAAAATTAAGTGGAGGATATGTGTGTGTCAAAACACTTAGCAAACGTCTGTTAGTTTTTAAGTCATTTTAATGCCTTATGAATTGTTACTTTATGATTTTAATAAACATTATTTTTGATTTTTGATAAATATTATTTTATACATACATGTTTTTTTTCTAAATAACACGAGTTCCACTATTTAATATATAGCTTGAGTGAAGATAAGGATTCATACCTTTCCCAAATGTATTAGTCGACGTATCAACGTAAACGGATCGACTTGGATTCGAATTTGCGTATTAAGATTCCAAAGTTCGACTGCTTAACCACTGGGCCACGTCGACCCTTGGAATTCAAAAGGATTAGACATCAAAATATTTAAATTCAAATCAAACTCTATTTTAAGTAAAATACTGGTGAAGATATCAGATTCATTCGCTGAGTTTTAGAACTAACCTTTTTTTTTGGTTTTGTGTTAAATGAAACAAAACGTAATCTTTGGAAAAAAAAGCTATCGTTACAAAATATAAATCCAATTTTTACGCTTATTTTACACAGCTCGTCAATGATTTTTCACCTAAATGTGTAAATGAACTCGTATCTGTAATCTATAATTTTACATTCAGTGAAAACAAAAAAGGAAACAAAATCTATCTTGCAATGAAACTTCATCTTGAAGTTGTAATACTGATAGTATAGTAATTTTATGAGTATTGATCCAATGGTAGCAGTCTCTTTAACAAGCCAGTATAGCTTTATAAGAAGGTTTCGTCAAACAAGCTTGCAGTTTTTACTAAGTGTGCAAAAATTCGAATAATATAAGGTTATTTTTGTTAGATTTTTTTTCTTTTGTCTTTACTCGTCTTGATTTACGGGACAGAATTCTTCTTTTTGATTTCTTCGATTACACGACTTACCCACAAATTAATTCCCAGCATGCTGTGCAGTCGAATTAAGTTCTTATTCATCCAGCTACTCTTTACAACAATATTGGAGTAGATGAGCTTTTATTTTCTTTTATATTTTATTCTAATTTATCTATTTCCTTACAGGATTGAAATAAGTGTTAAGTTGTCTCCATTGGGGAATTGGAAAAATTGGGAGGAGTCGTGGAGAAAAGAAATTTAGCAAATATTCACGTAATGGTTGATTGATTAATAAGAGACAATAGAATAAAGAATTCAGAGTAAAAAGAATTCTGATGAAAGAGGATAGAGTCGAAGAAAGAAACTGATGCAAGAATAAATTGAAGCAAGAAAAGATTCTGATAAAATTTGTAAAACAAGAAGAACTGATAACAAGAAAGAGAGAGCATAAAGATTATAGGCAATGTAAAATGACAAATTCTAAATAAAGATCTAGACTAATGAAGGTTGAAACGAAAAGAGCCTTACAAAAAATCTGAGTGCATAAATCAATAAAAACAAGACAATAACTGAAAAGTGTTAAAAATAACAAAAAGAATAATGTTTAATGTATGTAGTAACACCGAAAAAAGAAAACGGACGACAGGCTACGAAAATAATGAAAAACGAAAAGATATCACAGGAAAAAAAATTCCCAATAAATCCTATAATGAAAAGAGAAAAGGTCATCAAACAAAACCAATGCGAACAAAGAAAACAGTTAAATGTAAAAAAAGTAAAAAAAAACAAAAAAAGTGAACATAAAAAAGGGATTATTGAAAAAAATGCACTAAGAGAAAAAAAAATAACTTTTATACAACTTCAAATGACAAAAATACATAAAGGAAGAAATAAAACCAAATTCAAACAGGAAATAAAACAGAGATGAAAATATGAGGAAAAAAAGGAAAAAGACAGAGAAAAAGAAAGAGAAAAAAAGAGAAAGAGAAAAAGAGATAGTGAAAGAGAAACAGAGAAAATGGGAGAAAGAGAAAAAGAAAGAGAAAAAGAAAGAGAAAAAGTAAGAGAAAATAAGAGAAAAAGAAAGAGAAAATGAGAGAAAAAGAAAGAGAAAATGAGAGAAAAAGAAAGAGAAAATGAGAGAAAAAGAAAGAGAAAAATTAAGAGAAAAAGAAAGAAAAAATGGGAGAAAATGGGAAAAAAAGAAAGAGAAAGAGAAAAAGAAAGAGAAAATGGAAGAAAAAGAAAGAGAAAAAGAAAGAGAAAAAGAAACTAAGAGAAAAAGATAGAGAAAAAGAAACTAAGAGAAAAAGAAAGAGAAAAAGAAACTAAGAGAAAAAGATAGAGAAAACGACAGAAAAAGAAAGAGAAAATGAGAGAAAATAAGAGAAAAAGAAAATTAGAAAAAGCTGACAAAAACTAAGGAAGGAAGCAATTGGATAACTAAATTGAATCAATAAAAAAAGGAAAAGAAGTGAAAATAAAATCCCAATGATAGCAACACATAATGTGGTCAATTGTTAATGCTAATAAGATTCAGCAGCTGTTCAGTTCTGTCAAATCTCTCGAATGAAGGGAATTGGTCAGACAAGAAGAGATAGAAAGTGAAACTTCATCGGATTAATCAATTGTTAACTTTGTGAACTCGGATTAAGTGATGAAATGCTGAGGACTGTAGTCACTAAAGCAAACTAAATGTTGAATTTGTAGAATCTTTCAATGGATCCATCATATTAAAATAGATAGTTTGCATTTAACTCTTTTAAACACAAATTCTGGAGACTGAATAAAAAAAAAACGATAACAAACAGATGATTAAATTCAAAGAGAGAAACTCGTTTTGGTTAAAAGATAACTTCTTTTTCATAACTTCATTTTTTTTTCACATTAGGCAACAATATTTTTTTGCTATTTCTGTAGCATAATTGTTTTTACAAAATAGAGTTGTTAGCCCTATGCTCAACCCCAACCTGGAAGACCTTTTTTGGGCTTTTGTAATCAGTGTTGCTCTCTACCTATGTGAGATGATCTCCTGATTCAACAAGGCTCATCTCCCCCAAGGCAGCTAAATAAAGTTAGAATGGTTTTAATACAGATTTCATCTCACACTATGCGATTCTATAGTCCGGAGTTTTACAGTAATATTGATAAAATTTATTTTTTAAAAATCTGGGAAATTTATAATCACATAAAACTGACCTTGTGCCTAACAGGGTTTAGTCCTCGACAAATTATATATCAGAAATGTATATAATTCTCTTGGTATTATAAACAGCTTAAAATTTATCCTTTACACAAAGAGCAAAAATAAACAATTGTAATTGCAATTGAAAACGTCTCTTCCAAATATTAAAAAAAAGTCTTTTTATTGTTTAACATTTTAAGCAGCTAAGCCTCAGGAGCAATTACGTAGCGATGTGGCAGGCGTTCCGCCAAGGATGACGGCAAAGTAAAGGTGACACTGTCTCACCCTAACAACAATTTTCAGAATTTTTTTTCTTCTTTAATTTCTAAATTCCATAAAAGGTTATTTAAATTTTTATACTGAATACAAGATATAATGTGCGTAACGTGCATTGACTGATTCAGAAGTCATTTGTTTTACAAGTAAGTCGAACAGGAAAACAAATGAGAAAGTCAGCAGGATCGCGCTTTTTTCTTCCTATGTCGACTTGGAAAATAACTCCTTCTCCTCCTGTTCGTCGTCGTCTAACTTTTATTGCCTTCCTTAAAAAGATGATTCTTAATTAAGATAGTGCTTAGGTAGAAGTAACTATTTAGTGTTAAGCAGAAGTCACTATTTGAAAGTCTATTTTTAATCAGAAAAATCTTTAAGCTTAATATGGTTTTTGCTTGCTTTTCAAAGTTTTTCACAGACATTTTACAGAATGATGGATTTCACTTGATGATTTATTATGACCAGACAAGTCGAAAAGAATCAGACAAGTTGGAAACGGTGGAAAACGCAGATGTGTCAAATAAATATATAATAAGAACTGATATACGCTAACTTTTAACTTTTTTAGTGTGAACAAACAATAAATTGGAGATCTCAACTGAACCGAGTTGAAGTTTTTATTTTCATTCTATACAAGAAATATTGCATTGTTTTGCGCGGGAGCAGGGTACTTGCCACTAATTTAATTAATGAAGCCTATTACATAGTTTATGCATATTCATACTAAATCCATTTAAAAAAAAATTTATACTAAATTTCTCACGTCTTCTAACACTAAATTAATTTCTAATACCTTTCTGTACTAAATTTAGTTCTAATGCTTAAGTTAATTAATGATGCCTGTTATATAGAAAATATTATTTTTGTTTGTAATATTTAATGGTCCTAATGATTTTCTTTTTTTTAAAATAATCATTGCGGTTTCACTTTTTGCAAAACTTGACTTATAAAAAGTATGCTTTTTCTATATAATTAATGCATTTTCTTTTCTTTTAAAGGATCCATGCAACCAGAACGATCTGATTTTTGGAATTATCATAAATTATCCGTTTGTAACCATACAGTACTTTGTAGCATATACCACTTTTAATTTCACAACACCCTTTGAAATATAACAAAACGAATTTCTTTTTTCCATTTTTGTTATTCACTAAATCATTTCCCAACAAGTTGATGTTTTTATCATTTTCTATAGCATTTTAATTATCTTCATCTTATAACTGTTCTATTAAAAACAGATTTACCTCATCACTGTTGGGTCTATATTTATAAGTTAGATTAATTTTAGTTGAAAATCCTTGATGCAACAAAAGAGGAATGCTGCATCAAAAAGACCAAACCTTTGCTGTAAACGACAGACAAGGATGTAGAACAAGTGTGGAACATATGTATCTCAACAGGGGGTCAATTTCCAATATATAAAACAAGGAAACGGTGTCAAAACTATGGAAACATTGAGTACCGATGTGAATGACAGGAAGGGAATGACAGTAGACCGGGAAGCCCTCAATTTAGTTTTATTTTTCCATATTAGAAACAAAGAAATTTATTTTCAAACTTAAACTATTTTTTTTTATTTCAAAAATTAAAAATCATTAAACACAGAAGATTGTTTTTAAAACTTATATCTGAATCTTTTCTTGTCAAGTTCCTAATTAAAAAGTTTCGTTATTAACTCGAAGAAAATGTGTTAGTTGAATGAAAAATATGTTAATGCATTAAAGAGAAAAATTTAACCACTTTCATAATTATAGTAACTCTATTTCCAATCCCTTTAGTTCTCCTTACATTTTTTACAGCAATCCAAGCAAATAAAAAAATGAACAATTTTAAGAGCACCATACAAAATCCACTATAATGGTAAACTGAAATTATTATACTAAAATCCTTTTAATGTAATTGTCACTTGGTACCATTGAATAAAAGTTGCAGTAGTTCAATTAAAACAAAATAAAAAAAAAGAAGAAAATATGAAAAATCTACAAATTGAAAGAAAGTGAAAGATACAATTTGGTAATGCTATCTGTAAAAGTACTGATGCGGTTTTCCTGGAAATAAATTCCAAGTTACTGGAACGAACGTGCATTAGGAATTGGAAATTCTTCCTCTTCCCTGAATACAAAACAAATGTTCAACCATGATATTTTCTGCAGGAGCTGCACATTCCCACCCCCCACATCTGCTGCTACCATCATCTCACTTTCTGATTTGCCCTCTGCAACCGCCTAACACTGCAGAAGTAATGTTCCTATTCTGATTTTTGAATAGATTATTTAGTGAATTTTATGGTATGCTGGAGGCTTCTTTTAATTCATAGGAGCAAAAGCATTGAAGGCGCTCACAGTAAAACAGTCACACACTAATCTTGTTTTATTGTGACCTTATTTTCTGTAATTCCATTCTATAGAATCTGCGAGTCCTTCATGCTATTTTTCTATATGAAATCACGATCAGTTTACGTTTTAAACAGTTTCAATTTCTTCCACAGTTTTGTTTTTGTTTTGTGCTTTTTTTTTTTTTTTAGCTCATCTCTGTTTCTTCCCAAAGCTTCAGACACAATAACATTACGTCGCAGAAAAAAATCAGTGATCCGAACGCGACCAAAACTTTGGCACCAAGAGCCTTCCATGAATTATGCTTGCGTTACGCAAACTTTTTGGAATGCCTAGTAATCCGGTTAACTTAAAAAGAAAAGAAAATTCAGATTTGCAGAGAAAATTGATGCTTCCATTATTCTACTTCTTTTGTCTTTACTTTTACATTTCACGACGTAGGAGAATGTTTTGTGACTTTAACAAAGTTTTAAATTACTATATTAGGTTGCCCTAAAAGTTCATAAACACTTGCAATAATATTGAAAGTTAACTCACTAAGTAATAACAATAACAAGAACACAGAGAAAAAAATGTACACGCTTATTCATTTGTTTTCAACAATTGTTTAAGACAATACAGTTAAGTCGCATTGGAGACACCTTTTAACACCAGATCACAGAAGTTAAGCAACGTTGAGCCTTGTCAAGTGTTATATAGGTGACCATTTAAGAATACCAGGCACTGTATCTTGCGCTGGAACATAAAATACCCAGGTCAGTGTCTGGGGGCACAGTTAGACCACTGGGTTGATGTAGTCTTAGATTTTGGTTAGACAAGCATCTATACCTGCGGCTGGGGACCGCTTGTAAAGTTCATATTCTCATGTAACACAATACTGAATCGTATGTGTTCAGTGTTGAGCCAGCTAAACCTTCAAAGGTCAGTATGTCGTCACACACAATTGTTTAAGACGTTATTGTGAATAATAATAAGAAGAATAATAGTTATGCGTTTCTAGTATATCTTACTTGATGCCCTGCGAATAGATACACAGAATCAGCATTTGAAAAAGTGTACAAGCATAGAACGTAACATTTGGGACCATTGACTTTGAGAAATGGTGCGCCCTATTCCTTATTTGGAGATCATCATGATGCTTGGTTTGATCATATATATATTATATTTACTTGGTGAACACTAACCCAAGTCTGGCACAAGGCCAATTTTTACAAGCTCTTACCTATGCTTTTTACATTCGGTGTTACCCTTCGCCTAGATGAGCTGCTCTCCCGAGTTAACGAGCCCAATCTGCCCGAGGCTGCTAAAGTGAAAGTAAAGGTTTTGATTGGGGTTTGAACTCACGTAATACGATTCCAGAGCCTGAGCCTTTTACCAATGCTCCAACGTCACTGCCCATATACATATATACATATATATATATGATAGCTGTTATAATTTACTTAACAGAAATATTTGCACGATCTTTACACATATTGTTAAAAAAATCTATTATTGGCTAAGTTTTAATAGCATGTTTCCTTATAATTATTATCTATATAGATATCGATAACTCATAATTACTGATATTAATCACATTTAGTTATCAAAAATCAGTTTTTGGAGTTATTGAGCTCATTAGATTTTAAATAGTGAAATCAATAATGTTTTTTGACTGTTTAGAAAAACACTATCGAACTAGAAAACTAGTTTAACTATTGTGCAATATCTACATGAGTAGACATGGAATTGAATTCATTGCAAATTGAGCATAGATAAGTTGATCACGATTGTCATTATTTAAAGAGAAAAAAGAAAATAACTGAACAACGATTATTGTTGTAAAATTACTATTGAATATTTTCCCTTTTATAAAATCTATTTCCTTTTGTTCAGACTTAATGATGCGAGTTTTATTCATGAGTTAATAATGGGCGCGTTGGATAAGGGAATATAATCTAAAGATATCTATTTTTTAAGTAATATAAAATGATTATCTAGAATTTATATATTTCAATTGCATTGTTGATATTGATTAATGATTCAACTATATATAAAGTTAGCTTTGTCATTAAAAAATCACATTAAAGAAAAATCACGAATTGTATAATAGAGCAATTATTCAATTTTCTTCAAGTCAAATTAGCATTGATTTAAAGTGTGTATCGTTTTATTTTAATGTTACATTCCTTTCAATCTCCAGGAAAGGAAGTATGTGGGTCTGAGTGAACTATATTTTTAACACTATTACAGCAAATTGTTACGTGATGCTGTTTCAGAAATCTTCAAATTACTTATATACCATCGTCCTTTATTCTACTGCCTCCACTTCATGAATCAATGAACAGTTGCTATTTTGAATCGATTGTTAAGATTTTTGAAATTCTTGTTTTGTTGGGTTCTGTACCATTTTCCTTTGTAAAACGGCAGGACCTGAGTAAAATTAAATCAGTTTTAGTGGTAATTTATCCAAAAAAAGTAGTATTAAAATCAAATAAGAGCATTATGAGGAAGCACTTAATAGCAGTATCAGCAACAGTGATCGTAATAGTAGTAGAAATTAAATACAACAAAAGTCTTGTAGAGTCCGGGACTTGGTAAAATGTTAGAACATCTGTTAAGTTAGCAGTTATCTAGAAAAGTTGTCTGCATTCTGCCCTGTGATGGGTCGGGTTAAATTTACCCTCTGAATTTACTCTAATTGTCTTATCTCCGCGCTAATACCCCAAACATCCCAATGCAATTAGACACATAAAAGCATAACATTTTCATTGCAAAACTAGCAGAAAAATAGTGTGTTCAGTGTTTGATCCGGCTAATCTTAAGAGGTCAGTATGCTCATACATACACTAACACACACACACGAAAATAAGCTGGCTTTCGTCGTAAATAAATACATAAGATGATAAATATATAGAAGATCAAAAGGAGAACGAAGAAATTTCCAATAGAAAATCGATCTGAGTCAAAGCTTAATGTTGAAAGAGTTTTATAAATGGAAAATTTTTAAAATAACTTCTTAATAGGAGTGCTTTAATGAACTGGCAAGTATGGTTGATTTAGTATGATATAATTAGTTTATCTATACAACTTGAGACGATAGATATGCCATTATAGCAATGACGTTTTTGAGAACAAAAGTCTATGTATAGTTGCTATTAAATGTACTTCCTCTGTGTTAAAATAGATATGATTTATATGATGGAAACACAACAGAGAAATATGCCTTATTTAATAACTTATATGAATTTATTACAATAAAGTAACTTCATACATATAAAATACTAGAAGTATTGCCCGGTGCCGGAGACTTGCCACTAAGATATTTAAGAAAGGCTATTATTTAGGACGACACTCAATGATTTTCTATAGTAAATTAATTTCTAATCCTTTTTCATAAAAAATCTTTTTTAATGAGTTTAATACTAAATTTATTTCTAAAGATTTTTTTTTTAATTCTAAAATCATTTCTAATGTTTTCTCTAAAGTAGTTAACGTGGCCTATTATATTGAAAGACTTTAATATCCATATGTAAATTTCAGTGGACTAATTTATTTTTATAAAACTATTATACCGTTTTTTTCTGAAGAGCTCTACGTAAAAAGTCTGTTTTGTTTTATTCTAATTGTTTTTTGTCTAATAAAGCAGCTACATTTAATGTTTTGTAATTATTTTTCATTATTTAAAAAAAACTTCTTAAAGAAATTTTTTTTTCAAAAACGTTTCGTGATAGAAAATTATTTATTTTTTCTTAAATTTCAAGATCGATTCTCCGTTATTTATTTATATATTCATTTTTCATTATAAACGCATCTTCGTATCTTTTGTGTTTTCAAAAAATATTTTAACACAATAATCTACACACCTATGTTCTTAAATTGATTTATACGGTCAAGTCAGGTTGGAGACACCGGTTCAGTTTCCGTCAGATTACCAAAGTCAGACAACGTTCAACCTGGTCAGTACTGAGATGAGTGACCATTTAAGACTACGAGTATTTACAGTTCAATTTCTTGTTACTTCTGCTCGATCTAGCAACGGCTCGTAAACCGGAAATTCAAAACCGGATGTAGAACCCAAAGAAACATGACGATTTGACTTTTAATAGTATATAGATAGATATTCTTTGTAATTATTGAAATATAAAAAATAAAATTATTTATTCGTATATTGTGGAATTTGACACAAATGAATGATTACGTTGTGCTAATATTCTTTTATCAAAGAATGTGCTTGTCATATCCCTACTTTTAGGGCTATGATAGCAATATTTTAAATAAAAACATGTTTTTTACTACTAAGTAAAGCATTAAAAAAATGGCTAAAATTGCAAAACTATCAAGTCTGTGACAAGAATAATCTTTAATAAAAGTATATTATAACAGTTTTACTAATAATTGCGGAATTAAAAGAAATATTAAAATCGCAAAATAGTGAAGACTGTGACAAGGATAATATTAAATAAAAGTATTTTATCACAACAATAATGATTACTTCAACAGTCATTATATGATTTATAATTTCCTTTTTTGTCTCTAAGCAATAAACGTTCAAATAATAATGAAATTGACATAATATTTAATTGATTGAAAATAGATAAGTTTTCCAGTTGAGTAATTCCTAAGAATTTTATCTTTCAAAATTAAATGTTTCATGATATAGTTAACTAAATTTTGATTTTTATGCGTTACAATAATAATTCTATGAATTGAAAATGTATTCCGAAATGGGAAAGATGCTTCAATAAGGTTGTTTGATTTGTTTTACGCCATATCAACCCTGTCAGTTAATTTAATGCCGAGAACTTTTCGACGATACGTATCTTTTATGAGAAAATAAGCGCTATTTTATCTTTAGCTGCAGGGAATATCTTTCCCAAGTATTCGTCAAAATATTAACGAAAAAAAAAGAAGACTAGGATTCGAACTTGCAAATTACAATTCTGAAGTCTGACTTCCAACCCACTGCCCCAACTGGACTTCCCCGTGAAAATAAACGATTGTTAAATTTAGGATTCGATAAAAATTAATGTAAGTGATTAAAGTATACAATTTATCATTTTGCATTTTTTATTGGGAAAAAATGGACTTTTAACAATTTGTGTTTAAATGTATGAGATGATTTAATTGTATAATTACAACTAATTTAATCGCTCAAGCAACAATAAAATAGACAATATATGGTTCTAGATTAATAACTCTTATCAACATCGTATTTACAAAATTCGTGACAAACTAGCAGATTCGAATCAAACTTGTTTTTATGCTTCAAATATCTGAGAAAAGGATGCCTCAAATATTTAATCAAATAAAATACGTGTTTGAATTATTTTGTTTAGCACTGATCCATTCTGTTTAGTTTTATATGTTCTTTTTTATTTGATTTTATATTTTCTATTTTGAAAATGAAAAATAAAACAAATAAAAACAAAATGTCCCTGTGTGGTATTAATTACCCATTTCTGAAATAATTTATTTTGTTTTCATGAACAATTGGAAAATAGAACACCTTGCTCTGGATTGCCGCAAGCTAAACCATTTAATTCTTGACATAGTTAACGAGATGTCATTATAAAAGTGGGAAATGAAAAGGGAAGACGAAGAAGATCCTTTCTAATTATAGGCGATACAAATATAAATTATTTTTTATCGTTAAAATTTTTCTTTTCAGATAGCTCTAGCATAATGGTGGGCAATTATTTAGATTTCTATTTAATTAACAAATTCCGTATTAGCATTTTTATGTCATGCCTAACAAAGACTTCTTATTTCATAGAATAATTGTCGGGGAAAGCGGCATCTTTTCATTTTGGAAATGCTCTTTGCCGAGAAAGAAAAAAAATCAACCAGGCCCTGATTTAAATGACAAAGGAAGTACATTGATCTACTATTATAAAACAATAGTATATTTATTCTAATTGATATATCCTACTATAGTTTATGATACATATTCAGGCCCTAAATAGATTAATCATTTATTTTGTTTTACGGCATATGCACATTTTTAAGTCATTTAAAGGAAATGCTGAAACTCTCCATAGTCATTCATCCATCTACCGTTACGCTTGATGATGGCATCCGTCCGTCTCGAGAGACGATGGATAAGATGGAAAAGTGCGCCCTCATAGCTAACATGCTAAGTTTTTACCACTATTGCTGGGACCAATAATAATAATAATAATAATAATCATAGTAGTAGTAATCTTTCAATAAATTTCTTACAGTCACTTGTAAAGACAGAAAACTAAAACCAACTCAAGGCCAAAATGAATGTATTCAGACACAAGACCTAACTATTGATACTCTAGTTCAATTGTATTTAATCAGTTGAGCATGATCACTAATATATATATAGGCCTAGAGGCAGACTTGACCTAGAGTTAATTTAAGTCCAGAAGAATACAACCAACTGAGCACCAAACTAAGATTAGTAAGAACTATTATTGGAAAAAGAATTCCCATCCAAAACCAAATCTAAATTTGGTCAGTGATTGAGAAATGTCATACAAAGATCAACAAGCGGAAGAACTAAAGCCATAATAATCTGCTGAAACTTATGGCACTTACAAACATTCTAAACAAGAGTGGAGCAGTGGGAAAAACTTGGACTTTGGAAATGCATTACATGAGTTCAAATCCTATTCAAAACCATTGCATTCAACTTCAGCTTTTTTTTAATGTATTATATGATTTAAAATTTTAATTCTTCTAAAGCACCATAGGTTTATTGATAATAAATATAAAGTTTTATTAATGATGCATTAAAATTATCAGTTATTAATATTTTGGAGATATAACTCCATTACCAAACTATTGGTCTTTTTTTGTGTGTGTTTTGTTGGTTATTTTGCTTTATTCATTGCTGATTTAACTGTTATAGTAGATTTTTTTAAAATCTATATTCTTCTCCTTTAATTTCCTGTTTTTAACTGTTATTGTGCCTTTTTTAAAATGTGTGTCTTTTCTCTTTTAATTTCATGTTTTTAATGGAATTGTTTGTTTAGTAGTTATAATATTACTGACTGCTAATTTTAACGCATCATTATAGCCTTAATAAAACTTTATATATATTATCAAATGTATTGTCCTTTTTTTTTTCCAAAATTGCCCAGCAATAAATTCTTTTAACACGACTTTTTTTTTAGAAAAACAAAAAAAAAATAGACAATTTGAAACCTCAAACTATGAAACATCATTTTAAAAAGAAAAAAAAATTTCCACTGGAAAAGGTTTTAATCATTCCATTTTAGTGACTCATTTAAGGGGGGTAATTTATTGCTCTCTAATTAATGATTGTCATGATTGTTACTTGTATGCACTAGAAAATTAATTTTGAATGAGTTTAGAGCTTGACTAAGGTTTATTAATGGCAGCTAGAGACAAAACATTTTTATCAAAAAACCTCCAGGTAAGGGTGTGGAGGGAACCAACACAAAATTGTTGAGTGGGTGGGATGGGGTTAATAAAAGAATTACCTACCGTTTCGTAAGTGTTCGGCAATGTAGGAGAACCCTGTTGTTTTTGGATGCAAGACGTATCTGTACTTCTGCAGATGTTGATTCTCGGCATATTCATCACTGCGGCGCATGGTAAATTCCGTTAAATCTGTTCCTTCTGGAAACAGCAGAATCTTCAATGAAGAAATGAAAGAAAAACCAAGTTAAGAGAAACCAAAATACAACGATGCCTTTTGCCCCCTGATAAACAAGAATCTAGATATGAACAAAATTTAGCGTATGTTTATTCGGAATTAACTAAGACTAGGTCCACTTGGCACACTGGGTAGGCAGTCAGATTCTGAAATCATAATACATGTGTTAAAATCCCTTATTCTAAGACTGTGGAACTATGGAACTATCTTACTCTATGGCTCTGAAAATTGGACTTTCTCAGCAAATCAACAATGTTGTTTAGATGGATGTTGTACGCGTCTTTTAAGGAGACTGATGGAGAAACTACCCAACTCTAGAAATGACATAAGGAGGCTTGCCGCGAGTATCAACTTTAGTCTGCAAGAGACGTGTCCAGTTCGCCGGGAATTGCACGTGTACCCCAGATGAACTTGTATCGTCATTTGTACTATGGAGGCAGCCATCATCAAAGAACTGTTCTCGAAAATTACCCTTTCCAGATAGGATAAAACAAGACACAGTGATCCCTGAGGAAAATCTTTTAGGAGCTATGAAAGATAGGGAATACTGGAAATTGTAATGAGTTCAATCTCAGCTGAGGCCGCAAGATGATGATGATGATGAGGAAGGGCAACTTGCCTTTTTAGGGGCTGCAAGGTACAACCTACATTGGGCCGCTATGTGGCTAAGCACAGCACTGAGAGCACTGTCACTATTTTCCATTCTAAAATTGAGAAAGTATGAAAATCCATTCTCAATTTTATGATTTTATAAAAATAGAAAATTTTACGATTCAGAATTTGTTCAGTTGGAACAAACATTTGAGATAAGTGCATTTGTAAAAGATTAAAACTTTGATTCTTTGTTCAAGTTATTTTGCTTTCTACTCTCGTCTTCATTTTAGGTCTCTCTTTAAATACTGCTTATGTGTATGGGCAGTCGACGTGGCTCAGTGGATAGACAATCGGACTTCAGAACCGTGCTACACAGATTCGAATCCAAGTTGTTCCGTCTACGTTAACATGTCGACTAATACCCTTGGGAAAGGTATGAAGCCCAATCTTCCCT
>JAUZSX010259444.1:0-15101 GCA_034780655.1 Idiosepius hallami
GCTAGTGGTATTTTATAGGCGGTTTACTATGAGATCAATCTTGATCGTACAATGTATTACTACGCCGGGTGGTCACTCGGCAGTGACGTAGGAGAAAACCGATACAAGTTGTTTTTTTAATAATTTAAAGTTACTTACAGTTCTGTGTTCAAATATTATTGACTGTCAGAGTTTCCTGTTTTTTTTTTTAATAATCCCAGCCTTGTGTTTACTGGTGGGAAGTCTTCTTGACCATTTTTTGTTTTGGTGAATTTTCGGCACTGTATCATGAATGTAGTTTGTCTTTGCAATTTCATCTTCAATGCCAGTGTCATGAGTTTTTTAATTCCAATGAAGCCAGTTTGTTATGTGGTGGAGGAAAATAATTCTCATCTCATCTTTCATCGCCAGTGATGAACAGAACTCTGTGGTAGTTTTAATACATATATATTGGTCAGACAAATAATGGTACAAAGACTTAGACAGGCCGAGCACATGTGCAACCTTCCGGTAGTTGGAGAGCCCACTTTTTGTAGATGTTGGTCAAGTTCATTTTATGGGGATGTCCTCCCACAACAATAATATAAATATGAGGTTAAATATGTTGTAAAATGTTTAGATTGTAAACTAAAGTAAAGCAGACAATAAGTATTTCTGATACTTTTTTTGTAAATGAATTAAGATTCCAACTTCATAACTTTGTTGATTTCATGGCATGTTAACCTTGACGGTCATTTAATGCTTGTACAATTGGAAGGAAAAAAATTGAAGAAATAAAAAAAAAAAAATAAAGTAAATGAAAATGTTGTTGTTTAAATTTTTTCAAGATAAAAATAAAATAAAGCTAGCTTCTCTGCAACTTACCGATACATTGTATATACTCATACCAACAAATCGTGAGTCATTAACTTGTTTCAATTTCACACTTCGAGTTTCATAGGCTAAGAACAAGCCAAATATAAGTAGAACCCCTTTATAACCAAACATAATCCCTAAAAAAAAACAAGAGAAATGAATTTGTCATTGCATTAAATAATTCTTTCATTCAATTTACAATCACATCGAATTAATAGGGATATTACTTTGAATGAAACTTGACTGGTGTTGATCAACATTTAATACTATAAGCCTTATCTTTTTAATTACATAATGTTTTACATGGAGGAGCTTTTTTGAAAAAACAAAGCCCTGGTAATTTGCCATGTATTCAGTTAATTAATAAAACAATTTGAAAGTTGCTGGTTCAAGTTAAATATCTGGAAATATTTAATATTATTTCTTCACTTCTATAAACTTTTGCTTCACAGAAATAGAAAGAATTTCTTCATTTAGTTTAAAGAAACTGTTTTCTCAGATTTCATAAGACGGCTTTGAAGGAACACTTGAAAGACAAATTGTTGTGTTCAAGAAATATCAAATCAATTTGAAGAAAAACTAAATAATACAAAAAACGAATAAAATAGACAATTCTTTCCCATTCAAAAAGTTTTTAACTTAATGTTATTAAGCATTCAACCCTTATAGAATTTTTATTATAATTACCTTTTAAATTCCTCATACGAATCTAAACTATTATGATTAAATTAATTTATACTAATATTTAGTTAATTATCTATCAAATTGTTCTTGTTTAATATGGATGAAAGTTTGTTTTTTTAAATGGTATATTTTCAATAATTTTGAGTTTTCAAAACATTTAATAATTTTTTTCTTTGAGTTGATTAATTTTAACTTCAATGCTATTTTTTTCCAATTTCCCCCACATTATTAACTAACAAAGATATTCAGTGTTGTTATTTTTACAAATGTCTTTGATTCAAATTCTCACCAAGATCACTTTTCATATACAATTTGACTTTAATGTTCTATCATAGATTTCTTATAAAAATATCATTTAAATTTAATCATTGTTTTAGAGTAAAATTGTTTTCACACTTAGAGATAAAGAATATCATAATCACGACTATATAACACCTCTGTCAGAAGAAATAATATTTGTAGTGATGAGTCAATGATCTAAGGTAAGAATGTGGGGAGATGTGGTAGAATGGGTTGGAGTTCACAAGGGGAGCCACTAAACCCAAACAGCATGAAAGTTCAAAGAGTGATCTTTGTGAGAATCTGAATAATGACGATCTGTTATTCAATAATGTTTGACATACCCAGCCATATGTTGATATTTTTAGAACTGCAGTGTTCTAAATAGGGTTCCAACATGATGTCTTCTGTCGTATATTTTGGTTCTTCTGGTGGGAATGTCTCCAAATGTCTATAGAGAGGGTCTAAAACCTGCCAGGCTACCAAGACAATGATGTCAATCATTAACAGACAGAATAACACCAACAATAATTCCCATTTTCGCACAACCTTTAAAAAAAAAAAAAATAAAGAGAAAAAGAATGAAAACCTATTTGAAAGAATACAATTTAATTTTTCAAAGGTTATGTGTACATGTGTGGGCAGGAGGATAGAACAAGTGCTGTGCTTAGCCACAAAGGGGCCCCAACGCAGAAAGTGTCTTGCGACCCCTTTACCCTCAAAAAGGCAGCTTTCCCAGTTTCCCTAAACATACTGGGGGTTTCGCTATATATATATATAAATATATATAGAGAGAGACAGATAGTAAGTCAGATAGATTGATGGATGTATATATCAACATGTGATAATGATTTTTTAGTTAATCCTAATAATTAATTATTTTGACAATTTTTTGCATTACAAAAAAATTAAGAGTCCCAAGGAGCTTTGCAGTACCCCCTCCCACAATTATGGGGTCTGCAAGGGCCTTAAGCATGGCCCTGGATAGAACTAAGCTCATGTTTAAAAGAAAGCTTAATAAATGAGTCATGTGATTTCTTCAATAATGAAAAAAAATGTCAGGAGAGATATTAAGTATGATTTGATCAAACTGCTACTTCATGGTGATGTATATATAGTCTACAAAATGTCTTACTGACAACTTCTCTTATTCTAGATTTGAGTGCAGATTAGTGATGCAAGACCATCAAATAACAGAATATTCTATCCAAAGACCTGATCAATGTCTCTCCTGATATTTTCTCATTACTTATTGAACATACCAGGATGGTTGATAAGGAAATGAAAGTAGTACAACACCTGATCTAGCCCTATGCAACTTCTTCCTGAAAGACAGTTTTAGGGGAATCAGATTTCAGCCCACAGAGGAGCTGAAAGACGCATCAGAAATTTACCTGAGGAGGTTTTCTAGGATTAGAAGAGACACATGAAGAAGTGTGTAGATGCAGGAGGCCCTTATTTTGAAGGGAATAATTTTTGTAAGCTTATCAAAATAAAAATCATTTCTCCTGGCATTTTCTCAAAAATTATTAAACAAAACTCGTATTCGAGATTTGAATATACAACAAAACAAAATTTCACTTTTTTTGTTTTTCATTTAAAAATCAGCTGTAAAAGTAGATTTTTGATTCATTGAGTTATTTCCCTTGATTTATCCATTCATTTTAGTTTCATAAAATAACTAATACCTATGTAAGGTCTTCTAGTATTCAAATTATTTCTTCAATAGTTCATAAATGAAAAAAAAACACTTGGACAATCAAGTTCATTCCCATGAAACATTGGATTGAGGAACTCAGAAGAACAACAGTTTAGACACAAATTAATATTTTGTTGAATACGAATGAGGTTTAATAGTTTTGGGAAGAAAAAATATCTTTGATATGATCCTTAAATATCTAAAAAAAAAATAGAAACAATAATTATGTTGAAATCAAAGCAAAAAAATAAACTCTGATTATCTTGTTTCAAGTTATTCAAAATGAAAATGAGAGTAGAAGACCAAATCATTTTAATAATGATAATAATCAAAAACTCATCAATTCACATCAAAATCCTTATGGTTTAGTAATTTCATGTTTTCCTCTGAATTTGTATTTTTGTTTTTCAAAAAAATGTTGTGAATTTTTGTGATTTACCTTTCGTTCTTTTTTCCGTGTTGTCGCTAAACGATGAACTGTCCAAATTTTGGAGAACATAGATCCATATCCTAAAGTGAATCCAATTGTTAATAACCAAGCTCGGATCTGAAAAGAAGCAAAAAAAATAACCAAACAAAAGTAGAAAAAAATAAAATTGAAGAAAAATGAAGTCAAATAAAAAGTTTATATCATTATATTATATATATATATTACATAAGCATAGACACGGAGTCAACACGCTCGGTCATCAGACTGACAGACTTTTGGTCTGATGGCTACCGAAGGCAGTTGACTCTGTGCCTACGCTAACCGAATATTATATTTATTAGTGAGCACTAAACCAAGTTTTGCCATTTTTACGTGCTCTTTGCATTCGGTGTTACCCTTCACCTAGATGAGTTGCTCTCCCTAGTTAACGAGCCTTGTCTGCCCGAGGCGGCTAAAGGTGAATACAATGGTTTTGACTAGGATTTGAACTTGCGTACTTCGATTCCAAAGCCCAAGCTTTTACTAATGATCCAACTTTGCTTACCTAATATACATGCTCTATCACTGATATCAAGTACTCTAACTATAAATATAAGAAATATCACTTGACAGATTAATATATATAAATAGAAAAATGTGAGCATTGTTTTATTATTACAGTCAACACAAATAAATGAACAATTTATAAAGCTTCGTTTATTTTAAAGATTTCAAAAAATCATTGAACTCTAATTTGTTATTTAATAAAGACACCACATATATGTTTGCATTTATTTTAAAGGTTTATTGAAAAACAACCATTTTTAGTTGAATATCTATCAGATTATATTAAAAAGAAATAATTCTAAAAAAAGAACAACAACATGGTCAGACCCAAAGCAAAAATGAGAAAAGAGTTGATATTGTCAAAGTAAATATAACGTAAGGAGGGTTTACCTGGCAGACAACTGGATAAACTTCTTTGGATATATACTGTCCATCAATTCCAATGAGAAAGATACAAAATAAGCACATCTGACAACCAACCACCATAACATTGTTGACACCTGCGTGAGAATAAACAATGGATCTGGAAAAAAGAAAAGGAAATAACATTTTTAAACAAATAGTTTTTTTGTTTGTTTAAATGGTATTTATTCATCCTGAAAAATAATAGTCATCCAGTCATGTGATATTCGTCTAGACAACAAGTTAGTCATCTGGTCAAGGTTCAAATCCAAATCAGAAGGAAAATTAAGATTAAAAGTTTTTTGGTCAATAACATTAATCCATTTTGAAAAAAAAAAAAATGTTGGTTTTGTACAGCCATACAACATGATTGTGTAAGAATAACAGCTTTCAAAAGATGAGTAGTCCTCCTCAAAAGGTATTTGAAAGTAAAAAACAAGATGGCAACAAAATGTTGTCACCCAACTATATATGGCTTGGCCTTGTCATCTTCCTCTAAATTTAAAATTCTTGGCTAAAAAAAAAAAAAAAAAAAGAAGAAATAAAGAAAACAATTCAAATCTATTTAATTGGTTTCAAGTCAAATTGTCCAATTTACCATAAGACCCATTTCAATTTTGCCTATCCACGATAATGTCCAATTTTTTTAAAAATGTCTACAAAAGATTGTCCAATTATACAAAATCGTCCATTGGCAAAAAGGCCTAATTTTTTTATTTATTTATTTAATTAATTAGATAGATGATTATTTCGTTTTTCAGTAGGATTAGGCAATTTTTTGGGGGGATAGGAATGTTTTTGCTTGTACGTTTTTTTTTTGCTTTTTCTGTGGATGTTAAAAATTGGACATTGTTGTCGATGGGCAAAATTAAAATATGCAAATTGGACTTTTTTGCAAATGGGCAATTTTGACCTACCACCATTTCATTATTAATATTTCTCTATAGAAGGCGAAACAGGTGTTGTCCAGTAATGATTCATTTTGGGAATTTGCAATTTTTTAAAAAGATTATCAGTGAATAAGGTTAGAATAAATTGATAAAATCAAGGAAAAGTACTTTCTTTTTTTTTAAGAGTTATCTCTCTTATGAAAAAGTACTTTAAAACTGAAAAGAATGATAATTTCAAGGGAAATAATATATTTTAAGAGTTATTTCCAATAAAAAAAAAATATTTGAACAGTACAGAAGGGATCTCCTAGACCCTTCATATGCAATAGAAGAAACCCTGTTAGGAGCATGACAGATTAACTTGTTTTTGGGAGAAATTTGATAAGGCATTCTTTATTCATAACCAGGGCTTTGATATGAATATTCTTTTCATGTAAGCATATTCTTTGCATACAGAATATTCTTTTAAAAAATATATTTACTTGGTTGAGCACAAGACTATTTTCACATGCTCAATATACCCGGGCTTTTTGCATTCAGTGTTGACCTTCACCTAGATGAGTTGCTCTCCCAAGTCAACAAGCCCCATTTGCCAGAAGCAGGTAAAGGTGAATGTTAATGTTTTGACTGGGATTTGAACTAGTGTACTGTATTCCAGACCCTAAGCTTTTACCAATGCTCCACTTTCAGAGCCCACCCAAAATCATATTCTTTTACAATAAATAAAAGGATATCCCCAAGGACTCAAAACATATTCTTTTTAAAAAGAATATTCCTGCAAAAAATGCATAATCTTAAGCATATGATTGAAGAATATAAAACATATTTCAAAAAGAATATTGTCACAGCCCTAGTCATAACATCTAGACAAACACACACACATTGTTAATTTTATACAGGTACATAATTAATTCAACTTTTTTAAAAAAAATCAAAGAAAATGTGTTTAAATAATTTAATTGAATCATCAATAAAAGATTTTATGAAAATTGTGAACTTTTTTGCTGTGACATTTGACTAGAAATGAAAATTCAGTTTGAATAAAGAAAGTAAAAAAAGAACATAAAACATTTTCAGTTTCTCAGAAAATTAATTTGTTATTTACTTCAAGGAATAATGACAATGTTTATAAAAGAATATTTCACAAGGCCAACCTGTTTTAAATGCTACCATTTCTTGCAATTTAATGAGATCTAATTAGATAGGATAAAAAAATAAAAAGGAACTTATATAAATAGACAAATAAACAAATAAATTGTATTAAGATATAAAATTGAATTAAAAAAAGGGATTTTTTTATTGATATAAATTGGGTCAGATTTTTAAGGATAAACCAAAGTTTTTGTATTTATTTAATGCATAAACACAAGATTTCTAAACAGTTTACAAACAAATATTGATTTAATTATAAGAATACTAAGAATTTATATTTTGCACAAAAATTGATATTTGTTTTTAATGAGAATACGATTTTCTTTGAAGAAAAATGCAAGCCTGCCACACACACTGAGTCCTCCGTCAACTGGTCATTTAATGTAAGAAACCTTTTTTCTTGCATTAATATGTAACACTGGGTTCCACATGTACATTTTTTGGTTTGGCTAATACTTAAAGAAGGCCAAAGCATACAATTATCCAAAATGTCATGAAGATAACATAGATATTGAGTGCAGAAGTCTGAATATACATACACACACACACGTGGGCAACCATCTTTCATAACCAATAATGTTATAGAGATCAAACTCTGATATCTTACGACCAACAATGGCCCACTAGGCCTGGGTGACATGTGGCCAGTGCCACTGGTGGTGTGTCTCCTGCCTATGCTGCACCTCCTGTAAGAGTGGCGGTATCTCATGTCTGATAACACCAGACAAAACTGGCACAGGCGACAAGCAGACCGTTTGCAAGCCAACACAAAAAAAATGAGTTGGATCTTTGCCAGGACTGGTAAGCTTGCTTGGATGGTCCTTGCATTGACCAAGTGCTTCTCCCGCCTGAACTCTCCTTGCGTCAGAGGAAAGGCACATGCTAGTATGTCTGAGAGAGAGAGAGAGAAGTTTGAATAATTTTATTAAAAATGCCAATCTTAACTCAGAAATTTACATTCCTCACAATTATTATTCTATAATAGTCATAATGCTTATTGTTGTTGTTTTTCTTACCTTCGATGTTTATGGACAATGTTAAAAGACATACAAATCATGCCAGCCATGATGCCAAGGAAAGAGAGGACACACATGCTGAAAAATAATCCTCTTGCAACAACTCGGAGGGATCTAATAAATCGGGTGTGATCGGGAGGGGGTTTTCCTCCTGTATAAAAAAAAAAAAAATAAACATTTAGTGTCACACAAGTCCAGTTTTTTTTTTGTCTTTTTTTTTTTCAAAAAAAATTTTTCCTTTTTTTTATGCAATCATTTTTAAGCCTTAATTAAAAAAAAAAAAATCAGAATTTTTAATTTTGGACTTAAAAATAATTGAATAAAAAATAGAAAGTAAAAAATAATAAACATGTTTTTTTTTTTTTCTGAAGGATTAAAACATTTTATTTTGGAAAATAATTTTTAAAAACTTATATGTTTTACGGCATATCAATCTTTTTTTAAGTCATTTAATGTCAAGAACAATAATTTTTTTTTTGAAAAAGTCTTTTATCCCCGCATAGTTTTTTGAATAACACAATGTCGACTATTGAACCCATAACTGGAGGAAAAGTGGGCAATAATACCTTTCCCAAGGGTTTTAGTCCAAAGGTGTATGAATACAAAAGGAGAGGAATTTGAACTCACATATTATGATTCCAAAGCCCTACTGCCTATTCACTGTCCCAAGTTGCCCCCCCCAAAAAAAAAATAATAATCATATTGAATTAGATTTAATAAATTAACAAATACTTTAAGGCTTAAGCTCCTACTGGCCTAGAAAAACCTTAAAACTTCAGTTTTAATCAAATATTCATTCATAACTATTTAATTATGTTAAGTGCTTTGTCTGAAGGCTTTGCTTTTTTTTCATCACAATTTTAGTTCTTTTATCTTAAAAACAATTATACAACACTGAGATAATTATATTATTATTTTTGCTGCAGACAGCTGCATGTGTGCTGCAGGCTGTGCAGGTTTTGCATGTCTGATCTAAGCAGCATCTAAAAAGAATGACAAAAAAATAGAAATAGAAAAGGATTCTTACCGTTCCAAAAAATAATTAGAATTTGAATTGATATATGAAGACTCTTCTAACTTTCTGGCCTTAACTTACCCTAACTTGATTAAATAGTTAAGATAAAAATGAATTTTTTTTATCAAAAATAAACTCCAAAGAATGAAATTCAAAATAGTTTGATTTGATTTAAATTGATTTGCTTTTTTGTAATCATAATAAATACAATCGTACAATAATTTAACATTTTTTGATTTTACATTTTTGTATGTTCTGCATATTATGTTTACTTGATTCAGCAACAACCCAAATTAGACACAATGTCATTTTTACATGCTCTGTATACCAAGATTTTTTTGGTATTCAATGTTACCCTTCACCTAGATGAGGTGCTCTCCTGAGTTAACGAGCCCCATCTGCCTGAGGCAGCTAAAGGTGAATGCAATGGTTTTGACAAGTTTTGAACTCACATACTATGATTCCAGAATCAAATCTTTTACCAATGCTCAACCGGCATGTATGTTCTGCATATTTGTTTAAATTGATATATTTATTTAATAAACTCACTCAAAAATGGGGTTGTACAAAAAAATTTTTAAGAGGCCCTGCTCTGCATCATCAATACCCTGAAAAATTTGGACTCACCTAACCATTGTTCTTTGTCAAGCCAAGTTAGATTGTCTTTAACAGAATCATAGTAACCCATTAAATGGTATGTTCCATCTATGAGAAAAACAAAAACAAAAAAAAAACACAATTGATTAAAATGAGACAAATTTAGAACAACATTTATTTCTGCTGGAATCATTTTATTCTATATATATAACAACCAAATTTGAGAAGAATAATGATCAAGAAATTTCAATTCATTTCTGTTTTTTTTTGTAATATTCATACAATAAACTTTAATGGATGTCTGTAGATTTTAAGCATGAAAGTGAATAGAAGATAAAAAAAAAAAGACAAAGTCTGTTTTTTGATCCAGAATTTTATGAGAAAAACAAACTACATGAAATTTACATTCTAGTGTTAATTAGGACCATTGTTGCCAAATAGGCATGTTTTTGGCTTCCAGTTGGTTATTGGCATCCACCATACGGCAATAATTAATGTGGTTTTGCCTATATATTTAAACAGTTTATCGGTTCATTTAGCTTAGTACTTGTTTGCCAATATTCCATTGCGAAATTACTACATCGAAATTCCTGTCTTTTTTTCCCTTCCTTCCATTTTCATCAATTACACTTTGCATTTTTTTTGTAGCAAATGTAGGTTGGTACACAGGCCAAGGCTTGATCAACCTTGGCCGGTCAACCTGGTGAAGCATTAGGATGTTTGAAATAGACTGAAACTGTCGATGATCCAGGGCTTAACATCACTGAAGATGTGTCCCAATCGCATCATGTAGCGGTATGCTTCAAATTCAAAGGGACACGATAAGGGTTATTAAAAAATTTCCAATTTACTTACAGTAATACCTACCCACTCTCAATGGGGCTTCTAATACAGCGCAGAGACAGATAGATGTGGCATAGGACCCAAAAATATAGTGTTTGATTAAAGAATTGGATATTGCAGTAAAAAACCCTTGAGACTTGTTTGTTTAAGGAAGAGAAATAAATGTATTTTTTTTAATCATTGAAACTACAGCCAGGAGATAAATTGTCATAACAGTTCAATTCAATAGCATTTTCTCTCGCCTTTGCTTTTTTGTTGCTATCAAATGTCTGCATTCTTTATCACTGTCCTTCCGTACACTTTAGCTAGCAAGCATAGAAAAAGGTTGGGCTATGACAGGTCACATCAGCTTAAAGATTGTGAAGATGAGAGTAGAAGTCTAAATAACTTGAATCAAGATAAATAAAAGATCGATAAATGAATTCAGATAATCTATAAAATATTATTTGCTATTTTTTGAGGACATTGAAAAGAAAAAGAAAAAGAAAAAAACAACTTACTAATCATTTGTTCAATTTGTGTCAATGCTATTCGATCTCCTTCAGATGAAAAAGCCACATTTCCCTGGGGAAACAAAGAAAGTAAATATTTAAAAAAAAAAAAATTCCTTTTCATAATTTCTAAAAACATTTCATATTTTTTCCTACTCTTCAACTCTTGTTCTCGTCTTTATTGTTAAAAACTGATTTCAGTAGACAAAACAACATCAGAAAATAGTAATAGATTTATTTCAACCAAATGTGGAAATCTCTTCAGACTCTTAACATTATTCATTCATCTTTGTTCTGTTAATGTGCTTCATTTCGAACTTCTAAACAAAGTTTTCTTTAGAGAATGAATCTTGGTTGGAGATTTGATTTGTATTGTCCTCTTCATCAAATTAGCAAACAAAATAGCTTTTACCATCATTTACACAAAAATCGTTGAGTACTGTGACAATACATAACAAAAAATTCCTAGAAGGTCAGCTGATGGCTCGGACGTAGTAGCTTGGACTAATAGCAATTCAGTTTAATTTTGATCCTGTTTAGAAGGAGACTTGCTATTTTTGTAGCTATACTGAGAATTCATAGGTAGTAAAACAGGCCATTTTTTAAATGGAAAAAAACATTTTATCTATTCTTATCATTATTATTATGAATAAACAGGGAAAGATTTTGCCATACGTAGTTAATTTGATTCCATGTTGAAAATGAGAATAATTTCAATCCAATTTAATTTTCAATTAAATTCCTTTCCTTAAAAAATGACATCACATTAAAGCTATTTGGCTGTGTTTCTTAACTCTGAACATTTGAATTCTTGTATGTTTCTTAACTCTAACTCTTTGAATTCTTGCAGAAGAATTCCAAAATCAATTTTTTTTAATGATAAGCACAGGGAATTCAGCTTTTCTTTAAAATTTTTAATTAAATTCCTGTCCTTAAATAATGAAATCATCACATTAAGCCTATTTGGCTGTGTTTCTTACCTCTGAACATTTAGCCATTGTTTGCTCTAAAACAAAGTTTAATTCCCCATAAACATAAGGAACAAGTCCGATAGAAGCTCATCTTCATTTTATTAAATCTGATTTACACTACAATTTTGGACATCTCTAATTTGACCCGTTCACCTGAAGTGTTCATATTTTTTCAAAGATTATCTTCTTAAAAGCAATGCCGTGCTTAGCCACATAGCTGCCTCAACGCAGAATGCACCTTGCGGCCCCTATTATCCTAAAAAGGCAACTTGCACACTCACAACATACTATATGCTTCGGTCAAAGTCAATATATACATACATATACAAATATATAGACAGACACATAGACAGAGAGATGGATTGTAAGATATATATTTCAACATGTAAGTGTAAGAATGATTATCTACTTAATCCTAATAATTAATTATTGTTGTAATTTTTTGCATTACAAAAGATCTGTGAAACCAAGGAACCTTGCGGCCCCTAGGGAGCTTGCAGCCCTCCCACACAGTTGCGGGGACCCTAACCACACCCTGCTTAAAAGTGAATTTACTGAACCTACTAGAATTTGAATTTGTGTATGACAATTAAAACATGATGAGAATTCTGCTTTTAACATAGTTTATATCTATAGTATAACTATGAAACATATATAACAAATAGAATAACTATATTACAATTATATTTATATATATAGTTATATTATAACTATGATACATATATAACATATAGAATAACTATAGAATATCTATGATACATATATAACATATAGAATAACTATAGAATATCTATGATACATATATAATATATAAATATAAATAACTATGGTACATATATAATATATATATAATTAACTATTGTACATACCGATACACCAGAAAAACTTGTGTTGTCCATAGCAGCATAGATTTCATCTGTGATGTGTTTTTTGTTGTAGTCAAATTCATCCAGGGTTAAATTCTTTTTGGCAAGCCTGAAATCAATCAACAAAAACAAAAATAATGAAATAAAAAAAAAAGAATTTTTATTACAATTGAATAATTGGAAGAGTGTCCTTCACGAGGCTGGAAAGCCTGCTGCGGGGGCTTTGCTGCACGCTCCATGTGCAAAGTATACAGCATCCAGGTGCTTTGAAGAGAGCAGCAATGAAATTAGCAACAGAGGCAGCTGACAAAGTGACCAAATGGATCTGGAAAAAAAAAGGTCCGATAAGTGGACTAAAGCTGCTGGGTCACAAGTAGGAGATTGATCACCCCCAGCTGGGTCGCCCGAGGGGTGTGTGTCTGATGTTGAAAGGCCCAAAACACCCAATGACCTCGGGAATAATATCACTGACAAAGTTTCCCAGCACATCTTACGATATATCTGCTAACTAAAAATAAGAAGGGTAATTCAGTGGAAACGTAGTAAAACAAATAACAATAACGATGAGGACAGTAGTCCAAATAATGCTTGTAAAATTTATCATACCTCATCTCAAGAATTCTGAACAATAAAAAACACAAAAAATTAAGTTTTGAATTCTTTAAAAAATTCTTGTATTAAGATGGCTACTCTAACCTGATCATAAACAAGCAAAAACTGTAAAACAAGTAAACTAGACAGAGCAAATTAAAACAGCTTTCAGCATAGAATGACCTACAGCGAGTCAATGTAGTGGTTAAATAAATAAATAGATAAATAAATAAATAATAATCTGATCAGTTCTTTATGGATTCAGTTTCATGTTTGTGTAACTTAGGGGCCAATTAATCATTAAATAGTATGAGGTTCCTCTCTGTCTCCTCGGATCTAGGTTTGGGGATCCAGCTATCCATCCACCCAGCCAGCCAATAATGGTAACACTATCTTCAGGACTATTTTAGAAAATAAGAGTGAATAAAATAATTCATACTTTTCCTAAAGGTAGGTGTATAAGTGTGATTTTTGTTCATTGACTTGGATTTGAACTCAATCATAGGATTCTAGAGTAAAAGATAATAAATATAAAATAAATTTCTTTCAGGGAAAAATTTACAGAAAAAGAACTGAAATTAATAAAAAAGAATGGATATCTATCTATCTATCTATCTATCTATCTATCTATCTTGTCTATCTATATCTCCATTCTATCCATCTATCTCTCCATTCTATATATCTATCTATCTCTCCATTCTATCTATCTATCTATCTCTCCATTCTATCCCTCTATCTCGTTTATCTATCTATCTATCTCTCCATTCTATCCCTCTATCTCGTTTATCTATCTATCTCTCTATTCTATCTCTCTATTCTATCCATCTATCTCTCCATTCTATCTATCTATCTCTCTATTCTATCCATCTATCTCTCCATTCTATCCATCTATCTCTACATTCTATTTATCTATCTATCTATCTCTCCATTCTATCTATCTCTCCACCTATGTTTATTAATATCAATCTATCTTAATTTTTCTCATATAGCTGGTCCCTAACATTTAATTCTAAACGTTTTTTTCTTTTCATTTTTTACCACTTTTAGAATTTTTTTTTTTGGTTTTATATAAATATCAAATCACTCTACACTCTTCCTGAATAGACATCTTTAATTTATGTCACTCTACCCTTAACCCGGCTTTCCTCTAACCCAAACCTGACCTTTCTCTACTCCTGTTATAGACACCTAAAAATATAACCAGTTTTTTTTTTTTTAAACAAACCTACTTTTTTCTGCAACAGTCCACATGTCATGATCTTATGAGATTAGTTTCAGGTAAAAATAGTCATTTTTAATAATGGGTCTCTTGGAATGGCAAGTGCCAGCATTTTATGAAGAAAAACCAATTGTTTGTCTCCCGCCAAAAGTAGTTTTCTAAATTTACCTTTTGAACCAAGAACAAAATTACTTTTTTTGTTGCTAAAATTTCAATTCTTAATAAACTAAAAGACTATTTTAATGCCTGCTTTAGGTCAGTCCAAAAGTTGTATCTTGAAGGATTTATGGGGATTTTTTTAAAGAATTTAAATGCATTTGGTCAGGGCAATTTAGTTGCGTATGTGTGTGTGTTTGTGTGTGTATATATATACATATATATATATATATATATTGATATAGATATATAAGTAAAGAAAGACTCTTCACATCAAAGGTACGTAGAGAATTTTAGTTAAAGAATAAAAAACAGTGCTCAATACTAAAGTAGAGCTTTATAATCATTAGGAGAATATATATTAATATGGGTCTGATGCTCTGATGGTGAAACCTGGCTAGAGAATACTATTCAACATTT
>JAUZSX010259554.1:0-15098 GCA_034780655.1 Idiosepius hallami
GGGAATATGAACAAAAAGCGACATCATGTTGATCTACTCTCAATCGTATTCGTTAAGCTCTTTAGAGACTGGATCAATATTCATGGCAGACTGAGAAAAAATGATTCATCACGGAACCAGCGTAACTTTCCACCTTCCAAACACTCTTTTCTCTTCTACTCTTTTTCCTCTTTCTCTTTTTTGACTGTCTTTTTTTTTCCTTTCTATATTCTCCATTTCTATCTTCTTTCTTTCTATCATCACCCATCGTTTACCATCCGTTTTCTACCGCCGCCATCTTTCTTGAATTGCTGATATCAGATTTGGGGATCCGTAACTATGTAAACAACTGTCAGTATTTTCTGTTTCATTCTCTTCTCAAATTTGTTCCCAGTTTTCCTTACTTCAATAGCAAGATGAATTAAAACGACAACCTAAATAAGGGGGACAATCCAAGGTACATTTATAATGTCGAGTACAATACCGAATTATTAAATCCGAATATGATAATTGTCAGTGATTCGAATAAAAGAAAATCTTGCAAATTTAACCTCTTGACTGGCTACCGCAGTTTAACTCATCAAAATTGTATTTAATTGTATCAAGGGAAAGATATCACGTTAAAAATTGTCTTTTCAAGACGAGTTCTCTTGCCGTATCCTAAGCAGTATTAACAGTTATAAATAAGCACATAAAAGAAATCGGATAGAACCAAAACGTTTCTATTAAGAAAATACGTTCTATTTAAGGAATTAAGAACTTTATCTAAAGCAGCAGATATTGAATTATTTGACTATAAATTCAAAACTCGATTAATTAATAATTGTATCTTATTCTTAAGGGGTGTTTTTCCAGACAAGAAATGTAAAAATACTATAAGAAATGGTTAGGTATTTCCTCAGTAAAAGTTTGTTTGTTTTGTTTTACGGTATATCAACTTTTTTGGTCATTTTATGCTGAGAATGATAATTTTTTGTAAAAGTTTTTTAATAACACGATGTGAACTATTTGACCCATAGTTGGAGGGGAAATGGGGATTCCTATCTTTCCAAAACGTATTTCTCCAAATGTGATTTGAACTCACGTACTACGATTCTGAAGTCCGACTGACTATCCATTGTCCCAAGTTGTGGTTTAAAAAAAGTTTATTGTAAGAAGTTATCGCGATCATAGATGCTGTGAGTTTAATTTCATTTCCCAATTTTCAACCTTAACATTTGACTATTTTGAAGGGGAACTTAAGAGAGGGGATGGGTGAATAAGCGAATCAGAGAGCATGAGCGTGAAAGTGAGAGAGATAGAAATAGAGGGAAAGAAAAGTAGACATGAATAAAGACAGAAAGAGAGGAAGAAACACACAGAAATAAAGTGACCGAGAGAGAGAGAGTAAGTGAGAGAGACAGTGAAAAAGAGGTAGACGGGAATATAGACGGAAAGAGGGAAAAAAGAGAGAAGAAAATACATACACACAGATGGAATGACAGTGTGGGTCTCCCTTATTCTTGTAGCCCAGTCTCACAGACCTGTATCTCATCGTTTCTTTCTCTCTTCCTCTTCAACTTCTCTTGTTATACAGCATATACTTACTGATCGTAAACATTTCCTTTCTGCTTAACACCCTGGAAAAATTATGTACTTAACAAATTGAGCAAAGGATTAATATGTGACATAAAGTTGAAGTTAAAAGCCCTTAATAGCAAACATGAGTCCAAAATATTCAATTCTAGAACCACTGTAAACAACATAATTTTTTGGCTATTTGCATCAGAAATGAAAATACTAGAATTAGAATGTTTATAGACATTTAGACAGTAAAGAAAGGGGTATTAATTCCCAAATATCATCCATCTATAGGTTCTATAGTGCTTATTGTTTAATTTAAAAAAAAAATATGTGTGAACAAAAATCATTTCTCAAAAATTATTGTTCTCTTAATGACCTAAAAAGGTTGATAAGCAGTAAAAAGATAAACTTGTGCAACTTAGAATGAAGACAGCTCTTTGATAAGGTATATTTATTTCACACAGTTTAAATGAAAACTCTCAATTACATCGTTTTAGTTTTTGCAATATCACCCAATAAGCTATCAAAACGTACTTTATAAACCGAATTTTTTGTATGCAACTTCACCCCACTCTAGGGCAAAATACTAGAAGGTATTTTCACACCAAAGCGATATCTCTTTCAAGGCTGTATTATTCAAACAGAGTGTAATATCTAAAGTAGTACAACACATCTATCCACTCTTGAATGAGGTGACGATAAATCTAACTTTAAAAAATGTTTAGAATAATTTGTGAGTAAAGCTCAATATGAAAAAAAAAGTTTCTAAATACAAATTTAAAGAACAATAACTTGAAAGTCAAACTTGAAATAGCTATCAATTAGCACTAGCAATTGTGGTCTAACCATAGTGTTAAATGCATATATATATGTATGTATATGAGCTCACGCTACAAATACACACACACATACACACATATGTATGTTTATATATGTGTGTGTGTATTTGTGTATGTTTTTTTTTTTGTGTGTATTAACTTATGCTAACAGTCAAAAACAACGTTGGATCGCCTAATGCAAATACAGCATTCAAGTGATGGCTAGGTTTTAGAGTTGTACAAAAATCCTATTGTAAGACGGTAATTATTCTGCATGTTTCTCTTTTTTATGATGTTATCTGTTTGTGTACCTAATTTTTGTTTGTTTTTTTATCAGCCCTGAGAAAATTGTTATAATTATTCGTTTGCACACAATGAATAATTCTGGCATTATTTATATCTTTGGGCAACTTTATTAATGGAATGTCTCGTAACATCAGAATAGCTTTTTTAGAGTTCCTGGATTGCGATCAATTCGAAACAGATCAATTCTTAATCGAGCAATTATGGTACACCCTAATAAATGTACTCACTATTGTCCATGCATCGAAAATACCATGTGGCCTCTTAAGAATAGATCTGTCTGGCTTGAACGTATATAGAAATGGTTTGAAAGACATGAATTATTTATCGTCTTTGGGGAATTAATATTATAAAGTTCCCGGAATATTTGGCTTCGTTTTATACAACCACATGATAGTTTTTAATTCATGTTGTTACTTGAATTAGGTTAGATTATTTTCTATGACATATCAACCTTTATCGTCGTTTTATATAATATAATTTTTATGTGAATGAGTCCTTGAAGGAAAAAAACAGAATGCTCATTTTAATCCATTACAAGGAGAGTTTAGGAGTTTTATAGCATTCCAAAGGGCATTCCAATTGTAATCTGGAATTAATTTAAAAGACTAGAATTTTTTTGACAGGCGTTGTTTCGGAATAAGAATCGAAAATCGATAATAAAAAATCTGTAAGAATTTTCCAATTTATACAAAATTATACGGTCTCTTTCTCTATCTACCATTGAAAAAACTGTTCAAAAGTTTATAAGTAAACTACTTTGCCAGTTTTTGGTCTAGAGGCTTTGAATTTAATATATGGGCTTGTAGAACATGCTCAATTTGGTTTTCAGTCGAAAAAATAACTTATAAGCGGTCAAACACCACGTTGGGCAATATTGCTAATCTTATATATATATATTCTTTATTCCGTTTAATTTCTGTACATATTCTATCTAAATCATTTATTTTTAAGATTTTAAAATTTTTTGTTGGTAAACACAAATATCTGTTCTGATGAAATTGACATTCATTTGTGATTCAACTGAATCCAATTGGATGTGATTTGAATGTTAGTTCCACCCAAAGTAAAAGTGTTAATAACAGGAAATATTGTCAAACTAAAAATAACATTTCCTAAAACTTATAGTCCTTAAAAAAGGTCACTGACTTCAGATTTTACATTGTTTTAGCCAATGAAGGTCAACCGAAACGCTATAACACTTTTATTTCTTTGTTTACTACGTTTAGAGTGACAATGTTTTAATCTCAACAAAAAGACTTTCATCAAATATATTCTAAGCGTCAAATTAAAAAAGAAAAGCCTGTTAGATTCTTTACATTTATAACCAAAATGAAAAATCATTTATATATTTGTATTCATATATTTGTAGTTTATTTAAAATACACTTTAAAAGTTATTGAAAAATAACTTATAATTCAGTATTATTGGCAAAAAGGTTTAATTAAAGTCAATGTAATTACTTTTAAATAATGCATGCTATCTGTACTATTGAACACACACACACATACACTCACAAACAAAGACACATTTTAATTATAACTTGTTATGGAATTAAGTTATAACAAGAAGGGTTGACGTGGTAAAAAAATTCTGTGAAATCTGGAATACAAAAAACAAACCAAAAACAAAAAAAAACCCACTAAATCTAAAATTTAAAAAAAGTATGGAGATGAGCCTAGTTTTATGCGCCAAATGCTAATATCTAATTTCCATTTTCAAACTCATTAATTTTATAAATCTGCATACATGGGTTAAAACAAAAATAAATAAGTCACTTATTATCGAATTTGAAGAAAAAATAAATTTCTTTGTTTTACAATACAATAAAATACCATTATTCCATTTGTAATTGTTAACCCTCTTCATGCTACCTTTATCTTGCTTTTAAGCCTTTTTTAAAGTCATTTGTCTTACCCACTTACACTAAGCTCTACTGTTATAATTTTTATTCAACTCTATTTATAGCATAAACTTTCTTCTCGCCCGTTCCTTCTTAACTTGTCTTTCTTTTTGTATTGCATGCTAGATAAACATTATTATTATTGTTATTGATATAATGGCCAATTCCCTTTCATAATAGATTCATCCATTCATCACAAAGAATACGCACATTCACTAAATACAGAATTTTTAAATAGTTTTAATCTACATAAAGTTTCAGTGACAATCAATATTTTTGAAGGATTCAGATGCACAAACAAGCAAAGTTTTCTTACTAAACTAATGATTATTTAATTTTTTCTCAATGCTATGCACATAAGGTTTCTCTATAGAGCAAAAGTATTTTAACTCATGAAGTTCTTCAAGTGAACTTCAATGTTACTTCCATTGATATCAAGTAAAACTTGTCCATCAGCTCTATTTACTGAGAACCAACCCCAAAATCTAGACTTTCCATAATAATGCTTTATTGATAAAACTATTTTCCGATTTACATTTACGCTTGGACATTTTTCACCAGACAAAAGCTACAGCACTGTTACTAAAAAGGTCGATTTTGTACTCTAACCAAAGAATCGTTGACCAGAAGCTAGTGTCTATGTCAAAACGGTTTCTTGCAAAAACTAACCCGGCTTTAAAATGTCTTACTTTGAGAAAAAGGCGTTTTCATTAGAATGAGTCCTTTCAGCCCTTCCCTCTTAAGCATTTATTTTAGTGTAATTCTTGGAATTGAATATCCTGTTCATTTAATTTTGTGAAATTACTTTGGGTGTCTTTGGGATACTCTATTTTTAGTTTATGCATGTATATGCGTATATAGTATCGGTATATTCTCTTTGTTCATCAAAATTTTAATATGAAAATAAGGTAATGTACTATATCCGTATCCTCAAATGTCAAAATCTATACATACATACGTTATACATATCAGATGGTGCTGACATATATTAATGGGGAAAGGGATCTTCAACGTAAAAATATTTCCAACTTCAAAAAATAGTTATCATCTCTAAATGCTTATAAAAACTTATAAAAACTTATGATTTCCATTATAATTCTATTACTCAAGTACTTTGAACGTATCTGTTACCAAGGCCACTTATATAAATATTGAATATAATTTCTAATTTCTTTAACATACGTGTATAAACACGAAATCAATTAACTGGGTCAAGAGGATTATTAGCTTCACTTTCCCTCCACAACAAATTCAATATGTTTTTATTTTTTTCTCTTACTGTTAGCCAGACTCAAAAGGAAAGAAATCCACAATTTAATTATTTTTCATTAAAAACGGAAATCAGTAAGTATTACTCAGCCAGCGATCAATAAATGGTTCAAGTTATATTCACTAAAATTTCTAAATTTAATTATAATTATAATTAAAATTTGTTAGAATTTTTTTTTACTTTTATAAAAAGGGGGGAGGGTAACGCTACAGAATGCTCACATAGATATTCATTTTCTTTTCTTTTCTTTTCTTTTTAGTTAAGCATTGGTTGTATATTTAAATCTAAGAGTCTTTAGCTGAAAAATTACAAATGAATTCATTTATTTAAAAAATGTATTTTGGGTAGGATATTTGAGTTAATCAGAATAGAGAAAAATACAGTAAATATGGTTATATACGAAATAATAAACGTGGAGGAAAAATGGAGAATAAAAGCCAAAATAATATGGTGGCCGAGGGGTGAACTAGCCTGACTGACTTCCTGTCGGTCCGGTTTCAATCCTGGTTTGAGAACTTTCAGTTTGCAGAGTTGCACTGATGAAGAGTGAACTCCGGAACAGGCCGATAGACAGATTGCAAAATATTTCATATATATATAATTTTTTGCAATCTATCTACCGGTCTGTTGTGCGCGCACGTGTGTGTTCAGGGGTCTTTATCACTATTGGCACAATGCAAAAGTATAGCTTTCAAATATCCCTTTTTTGTTTAATTGTCTTTTTTTTTCTCTGATTCTACATAATATGGTTCAAATCTTTCATAATAATGTCATTGTGGTACTTGCCGCCTTTTTTCGTTCACTGTCTTTGGCGGATTTCCTGAAGCTTTTCATTCTTCGTTCTGTCGTCTAGTCTGTGGCCCATTTATATCTACAACGTTTTCAATTATTAGTCGGTGCGATCATTTTCTAAGTCAAATCGTGAGCGGAAATGAATACTAGTAGATTAGTGAAAATCTCTCTATAAACTGGTTGGATTAATATCCTCGTCTTCAGATAATACTGAATTATATCTGTAGAAACTTAATGCATTTAACGTTTCTTTTTTGGAATCGGAATCCACCAAGATTTCGGAGTTTTAATTTTTTAAAATATATATATATATATATATATATATATATATATATGTTTTATATATAAAACAAAGAAAAATACATTTTTGATGTACATTTGTATATTATGCATAATCAAAAATATCTTCAGAATAAATTAAATTAATGATTTTCCTTATTAAAAAAACAGTTTCAAATGTTAATTCCTATTTTGCAAATGATCTACTTTTTATTTCTTTTGCAATTACCTAGATTTATTCTTGGTCATAAATGTCTCTTTCGTCATGGTATTTTACATAACGAACACTTGGACATATAGAAAAAAATGCTGGAATTGAGCAGCATAGTGTCGAAAGAATAAAAAAAAAAAAGAAAACGAAAAGAAAAAAGAAAAACACTAATCCAAAATTGCATTGGCAGTAGCATTAGTAACTGCGGTTGATATGGCAACATTATATGAATTAGTCATCATAGCGGCAGTTATCCTACCACAATTTGTCTCTATTGTAAAATAAGCAGCTCACATCGTTGAAGTACAACTTGTTCATGCCAGACAGAGTTTGTCGTGTGTTTTTAGAATAGTATTTGTTGGTGACTATGATGAGGACGTATGTAAACCGAAGGAAGCATTATAGAATGTAAAGTGAGGTACTAACTAAAGTTGATGTGAATGGGTATTGAGGTTTTAAGTTTTAATCTCTCTCTCTCCCTCCCTCCCCCTCCCCCCTCTCTCTCTCTATATATATATATATATACACAAACACACACACACACATACACACAAACATACACACACGCACACACACACACACACATAAAGAGCAGCTTTTACACACAGTGGCGGCTCGCTCATGTGTAGCTCTTTCTTCGAGTTGGCCGTCTTCTGTCAAGAAGTGGCAGTCACCATATATATATATAAGTAAATATCTATCTATTCTGATTTATATGCTTTTAAGTAAGTATGTATATGTGTATGCATGTATGTGTATATCTGGCTAAATATCTTCTAAATACATACACATTTATATACACTTGAGAAAAGTATGAATCTTTACGTTCCCCCAACTATGAGTCAAATTGTCCTCATTAACTTATTCCCAAAAGTACGTGTTGACAAAAAAAGTTTATTAAAAATGATTATTCTTGGCATTAAATGACCTAAAATAGATGATATACTGCAAAATAAAAACAAAATGAAACAAACAAAACATGAATAATAGACCAAACAAACTTTTTAGCAATTAAATGCAAACAACGATTCGTCGATACTATTAGACTGAAGTGCATATTCATTAAATATTAAGCCTCAATATCAAATGGATAGTGCTAATGAGTTTTCCTCGTATTCCATTCTATTTTATTTGCAGAATAAGATTATTGCAAGTCAGAATGGAATAATTCCAATCAAAATAAGTAAAATTGCTATTGGAACTAGAATCATTGAATGAAAAATTATAACAGAGCTATTGTGAAAATAAAATGATAAGAAAATTTTAACTTTACTTCAAACTTTGAATTTTTTTTTAACGTCTTTTTTTTCTTTTCAAACACTTTGCTAGCTTTAGATGTTTTTAGGAGGTATAATACTTGACCTAAGATGATTCATAGGCATCAGAAATATATGTTTTGCCAACTTTCAAGAAACGTGATCTCAGGAGACATGTTGTCTTTTGAGAGAAGTCTTCATAATTGGCCTCGCTTAACCCTAGCATCAAATTTGACAAGCCTGTAAGAGATATAAAACAGACCGAAATCGTAGCGTGCATATGACTATTAATAGATAACAGTTTTAAAGAATTCCATGTGTATATTTGTTTAGCCGAAGTATGAGAAAAATGCGTTCAAAAATTTGTGGTGAACGGAAAGGATAACCATATAATGCTTTCTAAAACTCAATAGAAAAATATTTGAAGTAGTCAATTTATTGTAAAAGATAGTGACAACCTCTTATTTATGAAAAAAAGCAAAGTCTAGTGTCATGATGACTTTTGTATTTAAAAAGATTGAAACAAACCAGACAATAAATTCTGTAAACTGCGAAGTGTTAATTTATTCAGTTTCTTCAGTTTATATTCATTTATATCGTATCACACAGTGATGTGCGTGGTGTAACAATTGGTTTCATCGAAAGGAATTGCAGGGTCACCGCGGGCATGTATGTTACTTGCCCTAATACAGTACCTGGCATTCTTAAATAGTCACCCATCAAACTACTGACTAGACTCGACATAGCCCAATCTTACGGGAACCGGTGTCTACAACGCGACTTGTGTACAACAAGTAAGAACAGTAAGAATTGAATGAGTAACCTGTCTACAAGATGGAAAATCTATTTGCTAATTTAAGTTCTAAGAGGAAATGGTTTGGGAGATACAGATTCAAATTTCTAGGAAGTTTACCAAGTATTATGTAAAGGTTCATGTTTTTGACCTTTAGAAGGCTGAAGTGCCGATCAGCATGATCTATTTATTATAACGAATACAAAAACATTCCGATTAATTTTACTATTGTAAAATGTTTTAACATCAAGGAACCTATGATAAATCCCACATAATTTCGGAATAATTCCTATAAATAATTTTATGGCTAATTTTGTGATTTCTCTAATACTACTTAGATTATATATTTTCATCTCTGTTCCGATATGCATTCTAACAACTGAAAATATAGGAAATATATTTTTTACGATAGAACTGAGTTTTGTGATAATAAATGACGTTAGAATCCATTTCTATTTATTATTGATGACACCAATACACATAATAAACTACAATTCGAAGGTTTTTATAGCACCTTTTATTCATAGATTTATTATGCTCACGCATATGGTGTTTATGGTGAACGAAAGTATACATATATAATTCAGAAAGACGATTGCCAACATAAAAACGGAACATATATGATGTTCCATACAATTAAATCGTCAGGTCAGAGAAAAAGAAAATCAAATGAAAACCATTAAAAAGAAAAAAAGAAGAATAAAATGTCTGCTTTGTTTTCCAGATGTGTTCACTTTAGCCTTTCTATTTTGTTACAACTACTTAACACTTGGGTTTACAATTATTTCAACAACACCAAATACAAATTGCTTCATTTTATTTGTCTAGTTTATAGATTATTCATGAGTTGAAATTCCGGTCGGTCTATTTGAATGATTTTTGGATTAAATCTCTTTGCAAAAATACTATTCCCTTATTTCGTGCCACATTAGGAATAGTAAAACTCTTCTTCTTCTTACGAGGTATTTATAAAAAAAAAAAAAAATAACAAATAGAAATAAAAAATCACGACTAAGGGAATAAAAATTGTACTTAAAATCCTTACGATACAAAATGACCAGAAATAATTGATTCAAAATTAAACTATTGTAATACATTTCCAAAATTAATGGCGCAACCAAATTTCTTAGAAAATAATTATTATATTTTTGAATTTGTTTGAAAACGTCAATTTAAACTTGTAGGGTGAGCAAACTGAATTTTTTTTTTGAGGGGGGAAGTTGAAAGGGGGGATGGGTGACAGAATTTATATAAGTCAAATTGGCGGTCATAATTCACATTTGATTTTTTTTTCTAAAAAGTAAGTTTTATTTTGTCATTCATTTTTTTCTTCATCTTTTTTCTTTTGTTTGACGGCATATCAACCTCATTAATGCACTCGATGCCGAGAACAATCATTTTTTTTAAATAAACGTTATTTTGTTCCCAGTTAATTTTTGTAATAAAACAATGTAAACAATTTAACCCATGGTTAAAGGGAAAGTGTGGATTCATACCTTTCCCAAGGTTATTAGTCCAAATGGGAATGTACATAGGACGATTGAGATTCGAAATCGTGTCTTAAAACTCCTAAGATCGACTGTCTATTCATTGTCCCAAGTCAACTTTCCCTTCTTAACTTTTCTCTTCATTTTTCTTTTCCTTTACTTTTTTCTTTCTCTATTTTCATTCTTTCTTTCTTCTTCTTCTTCTTGCTCTTTTAATTCTTCTCTCTACCACTCCTTTATTGCTGTTCTATTCTTTTTTTTCTCCTTTTCTTTCTTTTTTTTTTTTTTACTGATGTCCTTTTCTTTTCTTCTTCTGTTGGTGTTTTCTTTCTTTATTTCTTTCTTTCTTCTTCTTCTTCTTCTTCTTCTTCACCACTACTGTCATCTTCTTTCCATTGTTTTCATTATCAAGTACTTGGTCTTAGAATTTGAATTCTAAACTTTTGATAAAGTGATATTTTGTTCCAGTCTCAACGAATGTAAATCTGTCACCATGCCATCTCTATCAAATATGTAGTAAAATAAAAAATTTGGAAAATTATTTTTCGTTTAGATCGAATTTGAACATTAAATCAGTGCGTTGTGCATGCATTGTTAAGAAGAAAATATAATTTGGAAAAATAATTGGCAATAAATGAATGGTATCAACAAATTGTCACTTTTAAAGAATTTTAGAATCAATTATAGTCTAAAGCAAAACTTCTCAAATTATGGGTCGCGACCCCAAATGAGGTTTGTTAGCCAAATCTTGGGTCGTGAGATTTTAATAATCTGCAGAACGGAGTTGTTAATATAATAATTTTTATTGATTCGCTTTTTGTAATTATGATAAATACAATTTTAAATTTGTGCCAATTCAAAATATTTTATTTCAAATAATTTTGTGCTTGGAAATAACAAATACTTAAAGTATTGCCCAGCTTCGCTTGGCACCAGGGAATGCCACTAAGATAATTAGGAAAGCCTATCATCTAGGAAGACACTCAAGTTTTTTTTACTAAATTTTATACTATATTAAATTTATTTCTAATCTTTTTATTTTAATTTAAAAACGCTTCTTCGTATCTTCTCTGTGTTTTTAAAAATATTTTTTGAGCAACAATGTCTACTGTTGTTAAAATGATTTATGCGGTTAAGTTCCGTTGGAAACACCGCTTCCTGTCAGATCACTGAAGTTAAGCTATGTCGAACCTGGTCAGTTGTTAGATGGGTGACCATTTAAGAATACGAGTGTTTACAGCTCAATTTCTTGTTTTTAGCTCGATCCAGCCACATTCAGTGCTCGTAAATCGGAAATTCGAAACCGGATGAAGAACCCAATCAAACCCGATAATCTGAATTTTATATGTATATAGATAGATAGATAGATAGATCAAATCTACAGGGTCGTCAAAAAGTTTGGAAACTTAGGACGAAATGGAATATTCTAACTGCCAACTTTTTTTTTCTTCTTTTAAAATTTTTTGTCACCCTGTATAAAAGGTAAATAATTAAACTGTTTAGTTAGGTGAACTTAAAGGCTTCCATACAGATTAAAACCTGCCCCATAATTCTTTCTGTTGTATTTAGTGACATTATCTTTTTTCTTATTTAAATCAGTGATAAAAGATGATAAATTAATCAAAAACTAAATAATCCAAATTGTATTTAAATCATTTAGCATGAATCTTGTCTCCACAGATCTACAAATTTCAAATCCATTTTTAACATTCCGAAAAACATTATGGAGTATTTAGTTATTCCAAACAACACGTTGATTTTCGGAGAGTTTGTTACCGCTTTCATTCCATACACAACACTCTGAATACTAATTTGGGGGACCGAGCTCTACTTGAACATGATAATCTTAATCAGGGATAGTCTTAGGGTGGTATTAGCTCTCGAGCAGGAAATACAATAGGGGCTAAATACAATAGCCCCTATTGTATTTCCTTTTTGCGCTTAAGTACCTTATGTATAGGCTGTGTAGCAGGCAATCTGTGCTTATAGGCTTAACCATATCTTATTATCAGCTACGGCCATTAGACAACATTATGATGTGCAGGCAAAGCGGAGGGACACGATTCAAAATGCATGCATAAGAATGCACAATATTGATATCCATGAAGGTTTTATTAGCGGCTAGGTGAGCCCCTTTGAAATGCAGGGCCCTTGGTTATGTTCCAATTGACCGATGGAACATCCACCCCGATCATAATTCTATGCAAAAGTTACAAAAGCATATTCAATTACTTTAATATAAGTCTTTTATTTATGTAAATCCTGTATTAGTTTTTCGAGTAAACTTTACCAGTATTTTTCCGTATTCTTGAAATTAACCAGTGAAGAATGATACTGAATCTTTTAAAGAAAACAAAAGACAATGAACAAAAGAGAAATAGTTTTTCGAAATCCTTGAGATGAGGTATGATGAATATTTTTAGAGGAATTTTTCGGACAATTATATTTATACAAACATTAGAATTTACAAAAAAGAACATACCACACATTAAATCACGTTAGAAAAGAAGATAACACACATTAAATCACGTTAGAAAAGACTTAGAAGAAAAAGACGCTAAAAAACGGAATTTACAAGAACACGCGCAGATAACATAAACAAATATCCTAACAACACAAACATTAAAAATTAAAAAACATGAACACAATTCCATCCCCACCCGATGAAGACCGAAGGTTTACCCGGTCGAAACGTAGTGATTTAAAAAAAATATAAAAATAAAAATAAAGATGAGGACAATTGTCCGAAAAATTCCTCTAAAAATATTAATTATTCTCATCGGCATGGTCATTTCTAAATGCCACAGATGTGTAATCACCAGGGTTATTCTATGGCTACTATGACTGTTGATGTCACTGAAAAGACTATAAGCTTAGGAATTGGTACTTCTGATATTAGGATGTCCTAAAAGTTCAAGATTCGAAGACAGAAGAATGGCACTGAATTGTGTCCGACAAAACCCACACTAGCTACACTAATACAACTACTACTACTACCATCAATATTGCTACCACCATACTATTACTACTACTCATACAAACATTACTACTACCAACAGTACTACTACTTCTACCAACAATACTATCAAGGCTACTAACACTAACACCACCAGCATTACTACTACCACTAGCATTACTACTACTACCAACAACAACATTACTACTACTACCAACAACAACGTTACTACTACTACTACCAACAACAACATTACTACTACTACCAACAACAACATTACTACTACTACCAACAACAACATTACTACTATTACTACCACCAATAACATTACTACTATTACTACCACCAACAACATTACTACTACCACTAGCATTACTACTACTACCAACAACAACATTACTACTACCAACAACAACATTACTACTACTACCAACAACAACATTACTACTACTACTACCAACAACAACATTACTACTACTACTACTACCACCAACAACAACATTACTACTACTACTACTACCAACAACAACATTACTACTACCACCAACAACATTACTATTACCAACATAAATACTAATACAAACACTAATACTAATACTAATACAAACACTACTACCGCCAACATTAATACTAATACTACTAAAACTACTGCTACTTCTAGCAATACTACTATTACTACTAACACTACTACTATTACTAGCAACACTACTACTACCACCACTACTACTTCTACAAGTAATAATAATAATTATAATAATACTGTGATACCACAACTGATTTCTTTTCCTTTTGTTTTTTCTCTGATGAATTTGAAGAAGAAAAAAAAAAAAGAATAATGTATGATTAATTAATGGAATGAAAGTTTTTTTTATTTGTGTTTTTTTATCCTTTTTTGTTTGGTTGTTTGAATTTTATTCTAAATCAATATTGGAAGAATTTCTGTTGTGAATGTAAGACCCACAAAAATCCTTGAATTTGGAATTAAAAGATTTTGTGCCTTAAAATCTTGATGCTTCTCTCAAAACAAAACATAACAAAATATTAATCAACTCAAAAGAAAATAAAACTCTAACTATGAACTAAATACTGAAATAAACTATTTTGCTTGTCAGAGAAAAAAAAAATAGATGGCCTGCCTATAACTAATATCTGGAACTGGGACCAGAGTATTTTTTACTCCTTTGGATCCTAATGGGCCGATATATCGGCCTTAAAGACATAAGGCAAAAGAAAACACACCAAGATTTTGACCCTAACCTGTTCCTCTGATATAAAAGCTCTGAGTGACTACTTGGAAATTTTGATAAGTTAGGGTCGAAAGGGTTAATAAAAGAAATATTGGCACAGCCCTAGTCATAAGTAGGCCTGTGATAATATGCTTTTTATTAAAAAAATATTCCACACATCCTTATAAAATGTAAAGCATTAACTAACCTAAGAACAAACCTCTTCTTCAATGCAAATAATACGAAAAACCTATTCGAATAC
>JAUZSX010259664.1:0-15095 GCA_034780655.1 Idiosepius hallami
CATTTTTGGCTTTTACAAAATTTTGTAGAATTAAATTTATATATATATATATATAAATCTAATTCTCCAAAATTTTATAAAACCCAAAAATGTGCGTATTGCCATGGGAAGGCATTTCGCTCCTGTATTATTAAAAAAAACTACAAGTGGCCAAAATTAACGTTTATCAAAAAATGAGTGTTCTCAGGATTAAATTACCTGAAAAGGCAAATATAGATGAAATAGTGCACTTTCTAATGTTAAAAAAATACGTGTGGGCAAAAAAGCGTTTATTGTGACACCAAGAAGGGCTGGCGCGACATCGCCAGTAACCCTTCAGGCTTACTGGAGAGTAATGCCTCCGCTGGGCATGACACTGCCAGCGACATTAATAGATTGGTAGTTAGGTAGAAATTTTATTTAATGAAGATTTAATTTAGGGCGAAGATATTCAATTGATAATTAACCTTTCTCCGGGCGTGAAACTGGCAGAGACGGTTGAATTATATAAAATTTTGAAAATTCTATATTTTCTCAAACTTGAATTTTAAGGGAAAAGAAAAGATATAAAAAACACATTGTTTTTTTCTCGGGAAATATGATAGACAAATCAGTTTCTAATTTTGAATTTGTCAGATAGATTTGAAATCAGCAATTTCATGTAAGCGAGGTAGATAGGCTAATGAAATAATGTATTTTGGATGGGTAGTAATGTTTTGGATTTTGAAAGGCAGGGTCAAGAGGTTATATCTTAACCTGTGGCCTACTTTTTTGCCTGAGAACCAAAAAAAGTCTCCCCGAATAATCTTGGAAGGTAGCTACACTTTGACCTCATGGATATGATAGGTATAAATTTTTGGACTGAAAAACTTTAATGGCATAACTTACCCCTGGATCTTTTGGTTGAATAATTTACGGCATTTCAACCTCGACGGAGATAAGCCGCCCGGTTTGATTAAGTTATAAGAGCATACATCTAGTCTATACCAGAGAATATTTAATCGTCACCAATTATTTAGTGAGGAAGACACAACGTGGATTGTCCGCTCTAATGGCATATCGTACTCTCCGAAGTACGGTCATTGGGCTGGTCAAATTAGACGGTCACTGAATTACATTACGGAATAGATACAAAATTGAGATAGATTTACGAACTCACAACTTAACATTCTTGAAGGACCAAGCTCCGGGGCTACTTTATTGAATTACTGAATTACCATTCACTTGTGTTATTTAATACCGGAATCCAGATTTCCGTTACACCTCCAGTTGTTGAAATGCACTTCTCCCTTAAGATTAGCATGAGTGAAAAATTGGAAAATTCAACTAACGTAACTTTCGACGGTGACCAGGGTTTCTCTTAGGATGCAACTCAACCCCGCTATTCTGTGGGGTTTGCAAATTCAATAGGGGCCGCAAAAAGACTCCTTGGTTTGCAGATCATTTTTTATGAAAAAACAATTACCAAAATAATTCATTATTAGGATTAACTAGAAAATCATTATTTATACTTGTATGTTATAATATACAGCTCCTGTCCCTCTCTCTATTCCTTTGCCTTTCTCTGTCTTTCTGTCTCTATCTCTCTAAAAAGCTTCATCATCATCGGCGGTCACTCGTGGTCAAGTATGACTGTCCTCCGTCTTGGTCCTTAACCCTACCCCTAACATTTAATCATCTGAAGGGTTATTATTATTTAAGTCAATATGCACAGATCACCTGCTGCACAGCCTCTATATGTAGCATTTGACTTTTAAAAATGGAAAAGAAGGTCCAGTGTATTTTCGGCCCAAGGGCACGTAGTTACCTCAGTTCACCATTAATAACCTTCCTGTACTATTAAATTTCTCGTGTAATTTACCTTTTCAAAACAAATAAACACTCTAATGCAGTCAAAATGGTTTTATTGGATTCCTTTACTATGAAAACCTAGGTATATACACATCAAATTTATGTTTCTAGGTTGAATAGTTTCTAAGATATTGAAGTCATTAGATTTGGTAAGCGGCCATTTTGTAAAATGGCGGAAATATATGAGGACGCAGTCAGATCGTTGTCCACTCGGACCAAATTTCTTAGTTTGGCCCCCTACTAAGTCTATAATATGTTGAAAAGGCTGCAAAAGTTGCATATTTAGGGTAAAGGGACTACAAAGCAAATTCTGCTTGGGAGCGATGTTTCTGATCACGTCACTGACGGTGATGATGAATTTAAAGCAAAGTTAGGATAAGATTTTGTTTGTTTATTTGTTTGTTTGTTTGTCATTTAGAGCATTTTAACCTTTTTAGGTCATTCAATGTTAAGGACAATCATTGTATACAATAGTAGTTTTTTTAACAATAAAGTTTTCGCCATTTATCCATAACTGAAGGGAATCTGGTGAGTCAAACCTTTCCCAAGGGTATTACTCCAATTATGAACGCAAATGGAACGCTTGCGATTCGAACTGTCGTACTGCCATTCCAAAGTGCGACTGCCTATCTATTAGGCTAAATGGACTCTAACTACGATTCCAAAGTCCGAGTGCCAATTCACCAGGCCAAATGGGCATTCCCCTACAATTCCAAAGTCCGACTGCTAACCCATTACGCTAAATGAACTTTCCCTACGATTCCGAAGTCCGACTGCCTACTCACTAGGCGAAATCGACTTCCCTGGATAAGATATTAACGGCTTTTAGAATTGAAATAATCAAATCTTGCCCGCGGCAAATTCTATTAAAATGCTGTAAAATTCATCTCAAGTTTCCAGCAATAAATCACCAGTCGATGTAAAAATTCAACACTTGTTTTATTATTCAATTGTCGAAGATTTTTTAACAAATTAACTTTTGGCGCCATTTGCGTTCATTTGTGTTCCTTTATAATTGAATCAATTTAGATTTTAGAAGTAACAACACTATCTAACAGATTTAATTAATGCAATTTCAAAAACAAATTTAAAAGATTGTTAGTTATTTTCCAATGCCTGATAATTAGTTCTGGGTATAGTAAACACTTGCAGGTTGCTTACTTTTTAACTTAGAATTCTCCTACCTCACCACATTTTTTGATACCTGTTATGGCTTGTTTAGCCTCAATGAAAACCGAACACGTAATAGGGTTTAAACTTAAGGTACAAAATAGTAAGTGTCGTTATACCAATCGAGGGTGCATAAAAGTCTCCAACCTTGCCATATTTTTGATGCCTTACCTGCTGCGACGTACACTTTATATACTTAATGCTTTATTAAAATTTGACTAACAATAGCCAAATATTATTATTTACGTAATCAAACAACTATTGAAAAGTGTTTTAACCATTGTAGAGCCGAAAATAGAAGCTACACTAAACCCTTGTAGGTCAGGAATTGATCTCTAAAACTTGATTTGAGAGATCTTAGCACTGAACAGGGCGTATTTTGCTTAATTTCGTTGAACTGGAAGGAGGAACCGATCTTTAACACATCATTTGAAGCATCGTAGCACTGAACAGGCTCTGCGTTACCTAACTTCAATGATATGGTAGAAAATGAACAGGCTCTACGTTGCCTAACTTCAATGATATGATGGGAAATGATCCGTAAAAGCTGATTTAAACCATCAGAGAACTGAACAGGCTCTACGTTGCCTAACTTCAATGATATGATGGGAAATGATCCCTAAAAGCTGATTTGAGCCATTAAAGAACTGAACAGGCTCTGCATTGCTTAAATTCGTTGATTTGATAGGAACCTTTCTCTAAAACATTGTAAAGAAAAACAACTACCTTCAATAAACAAAAAAACAAACAAAAAAAACCATAAATAAGCAAATACTATAAACGGAGTAAACGAGGTATAGCAAAATAAAACAGTTTTCAGCATTGAATGATAAAATGAGATTGGATAGGCTGGTTAAATCATTCAATCATTCATTCAATCTAAAACTTTTTTTAACCATCTTGGCAGTGGTCAGGCTCTACGTTGCCTAATTTTGTCGATCTGTGGAGGGGAACTGATCTTTAAAGAATTATTTGAGCCATCTAGGTACCGAATGGACTCGACGGTGCTTAACTTCAGTGATCATAGTATTTTAAATGCGATTTAACCCAGAACCATGAATGTAGGAACTAACTTGATTATAAAGTTTCTATCTACTTTATCTAAGCAAGCAATTATGTTTTACTCTTCCATTGAAACTTAATTTTTATAAATAAAAAAAAATTATAAGAGGGTTCTTTTAATAAAATCTAATTAAACATACGAAATGATAAGATCCAGAGGCAACCCAAAATAATTAAATATCGTGCTTCCTTGTGTTGTTCCTACGTTATTGCTGCTTAGATATTCGGATTTGATATATTCGGCAAATAGCAATTAATTACGTCTTGAGGCTTTATTTGAATCTAATATTCTCCTTGAACAGTTTCTGTCCTTATGCCATTAGGGATAGAAGCAGCTCTTTTAAATAATAAACAGATGAACATAATTAGTGAAGTTAGATAAACATTTAACAATGTCGTCATTATATAAAAAAATAGATTGAACAATTCCTCACCTGAAAAAGTAGTAATTATTTTCAAATTACTGTTCACCTGTTTTTATGCCATTCATTTAATATCTGCAGAGAGTCTAAAAAGTAGCTGTGCATTGTACTGTTGGTCAATACAAATTTAAATAAACTAATAAAAAATAAATTCTATCATAAATAAAAATTCAACAAATAAAAAGGTTTAATTTATATACAGCATTACAACTTTAAAAAAAAAAAAAGGAAATGCTTAAAACACCCTCTATTAACATAAAGACATTATTTTCTACTACGCAGTAACTTTTTGGACACCCTGTATGAATAAAATACATTTACAGGGTGTCCAAAAAGTTATTTTGTACTATGAATATATATACATATTTAAACAAACTAATAAAAAAAATTCCACCATAAAACATTTTAACAATACAATTTTTAAGATAACATGGTTTAATTTATTTACAATATCACATCTTACCTTTACCAAAATGCTGGAAATGTCCTCTCGTAATACTGAGGCATTATTTTCTACTATACAGAAACTTTTTGGACGACCTATACATATAGATTATATACACAGGACGTGCAAAGTGTTACTATTCACTATGGGTGCATATAAAATTGGATAAATTAATAAACAGTATATTTTATCATAAAACATTTATATAATACAATTTTTACTAATACAACGGTTTTATTTATTTACAGTTTCATAGCTTATCTTAAAGAAAAGACATTAATACATTATTTTGTGGTCTTCCTAAAAGTCTATAACAAAAGAAAAACTGATCAAAGCCCGAACGGATGACGAGTCGTCTACCTGCAAGTCTAAAGAAATGTTTAAAACCTGTCATTTGCGACAAGTATTTCTTTGTTAAAGGTTTGTGTATGTTCCTTCATCAAAAAAATAAGTGAGAGTATCTCATTTTTTCTGCACGAAGAAAGGAAAAGGATAAAGTATTTTATTTTTAGGAAAAAGATGCTTGACTGAAAAGCCTTGTTTACAATAAGAAGAAGAAGAAGAAGAAAACACGGGTTCAAATCTTAGTCAAAACCGTGTGTTATTCTTTCACGAATGTTAAAATTTGAAATCATTTTGTACAAGTTATAGTCCCATTCAAAACTGTTACATTTACTTTCAAAAGTGGTAAAAGCTTGGACTTTGCAAGCGAAGAAAGCATTTTTTATTTGTTTTGATTCTGTTTTTGCGAGTGTGTGAAATATTAATATACATAAATATTCAGTGTGTACCGAAAATTTTTGTCACCACCGTATTTGTAAAGACCTATTTGTAAATGCCTTACAATATTTTTTTTATTTTTTGGTTGGAGCCGTTCTTGAAATATTGACAGAGGAATGGTGTGTCTTCGTTCTCCTTATTGTTGAACTTATTGTCAAAGGATGCAATTGAAGTGTTTTCCAATGAATGTGTGAACTTTAATACTCTTATGGGCATCCATAATCTTCTTTTGGATGTCTATGCACTGTTTTTGAACTCAAAAGTCTTTCAAATATTGAACAAAACAATGAGATCTAGTCTAACGTGTTCATTTAATATTGTGCATCAATGCTTTTTGTTGTGGGGCCGAAGGTGGGTAAATTAGGAACACGACTACTGGGTGAGAATAAGAAAAACATTTATATCAAGTTCAGGGTTAGTAGTACAAAAAAGGTTAGATTGTCCGTGGTACGATACCGGGATAGCTTTCTCTCAGCTGACTCGCTGATTATACTCCCAATGTACGAGTCCATCTTAGATATTATCAGGGTGTGTATGTCCCAACAAAACTTTTTTTGTGATAGCATTTTCATAATTATACTTTATAAATTCTTTTGTAGGGTAAATAGCTTGACGTTTTGGACAACTTCATGCTCACCTTGATAAAAACTTTAGATTTGTGTGATTTTCTTTTAATTCCTTTTTTGCAAATGTGTGAATCAATGAAATGTAAAAATATTTAGCATGCATCAATTACTTTTTGTTCTCAGTGTACATTCATCGCCTTTTCAAAATAAATACTTACCAAGTATACAGGATGAGCCAAAAATAGGTGGACTGCATTTGGAATAAGGTTATATTTGTTTGTTTAGTTTATTATGTTTAACGTCATATCAACATTTATAAGTAATTTAATGCCGAGAACTATCCTTTTTATTTATGTAAATGCTTTTTTGTCCCCACCTAGTTTCTGAATAACACAATGCGTTTTATTTAACCCTTATCTAGAGCATTGAAAATTAATTTTGTATTTAAAAAGATTATAAAAAATGTATTAAGTATTTTTTTAAAGCCTTAGAAAAGCACTTAGTATTTTAAAAAAAGCATAAGAAATATATTCAGTATAAAAAATATAGAAATTAATTTAGTAAAAAGGATTAATGGATTTAGTATTAAAAAACATTAGAAATTATTAAATGTATTGAGTATTTAAAAAGCATTAGAAATGAATTGAGCACAAGAAGCATAGGAAATGAATCTAGTATTAATAAGCATTATAAATAAATCAGTGTTTGATATTAAAAAGCATTATAAATGAATTTAGTATTAAAAAGCTTTGGAAATGGATTGAGTATAAAAATCACTAGAAATGAAATAAGTTTAAAAAACATTAAAAATGATTTAGTATCTTAAAAGTTATTAGAAATGATTTATGTATTAACTTTATTAATCGGACTTTTGTCCTATATTTAGTAGGTTTTTGATGTTTCTACACCACGATTCGGTCTAGTCTCCCTCAGGCCGTCTTCAGGTGTTTCTGAAGACGGCCTTAGTGAGACTAGGCTGAAACGTAGTGTAGAAAAATCAAAAACCTACTAATAGGACAAAAGTTTAAATAATAAAGTTAATACCTAAATTACGATGCCTCATCTCAAAAATGAAAATAAACTATATTAGAAATGAGTATAAGAAAGCACTGACTGAGTGGCAAGTTGAAGGCAACCGGGCAAAAGCTAGCAATACTTCTAGGAATTTCCAATAACAATCATTGAATTCGGTGACAAAATTTGATATCTGCGTGTGTGAAGTATGGGCGTTTTATTTTGTTTGTTTGTTTGTTTTTGTTTTTTGGGGTTTTTTTTGGGTTTTTTGCGAAATTTATGCAAAAGTATGTGTGTCTGTTCTTAGTGTGATTTGCTTTTGGGGATCAAACATGACAGTTTATTTTTTTTTCTTCTTCTTTTTTCTTCTTTTTTTTCTTCTTATTCTTCTTTTTCTTTTTCTCTTCATTTGTTTTCTTCTCCTTCTTCCCCCTCTTCTTCTTTTTCTTCATCTTCTTACTCTTCTTCTTCATCTTCTTTATTTTTTCCTTTATACTTATTCCTCTCCATTCTTCATCTTCTCACTGCTCCATTCTTCTTATTAATATTCTTTTTGTTTTCTTCCGCCATCATCATCTTCTTCTTCTTCTTCTACTACATCTTCTTTTTCTTCTTCTTCATTTCCTTCATACTTCTTCTTCTTCTTCATCTTCTTCTTCATTCTTCTTCTTCTTCATCGTCTTCTTCCGTCTCTTTTTCTTCTTCTTCTTCTTCCTCTTCTTCTTCATCGTCTTCTTCCGTCTCTTTTTCTTCTTCTTCTTCCTCTTCTTCTTCTTCTTTCTCTTCTTCTTCTTTCTCTACTTCTTCTCTTCATCACCATCATCATCTACTTCTTCGTATTTTTCTTCTTCGTCTTTTTCTTCTTCTTCTTTCTCTACTTCTTTCTCTCCATCATCCTCATCATCATCATCATCTTCTTCGTCTTTTTCTTCTTCTTCTTCTTCTTCTTCTTCTTCTCCTCCTCCATTATTCTTCTTCCATAGAGATGTCATAAATTAACAACTAAACTAGTTTCTGTTGTAAAATTTTAAGAAAATTGAAAAAAAATCGAATAAAAAAATGTTAAAAACAAAATGATAAGATAAAATAAATTAAAATAAAAATAAGTTTTTTTTAGAAAGCCCCCCACCCCTTGTTCTTCGTTTTGTCTCTCCCAGAGCGATTGGTTCACAAATTCTTGTTAATATATATTTTCTGTTTTTGGCAGCTTCGATAATATTCTTAATTCTTTCTTCTTTTTTTTTTAATTTATTATTTTATTTTATTTTCATTCCTTTCCTTTTTTCTCTTCTATTTCTCCGGCTTTAGGGTTGCATTAAGAATATTTCCTTTTCATTTCCTATTCACAAAATTAACGCCATCCTTCAAATGCAAGCGTTTCGCCATTGTGTCATTTTTTTTTTTTTGCTCTCTCACATTTTCCTATGTCCATTTTAAGAAAAAAACTAAATTTTAGGGGTTTTTTTTTTATTTAATTTAATTTTTCATTTGGGACGTCACACCGATCACAAAGTCCCTGCACACCTTGTAATTATTCAATTAATAATTAAAATAGTAATAATAATAAAAATAGTAATATTATTATTATCATTATTATTGATAATTCCATAATAATAATAATAATAATATTAATAATGATAATAACAACAACAACATGAACAATAATAATAATAATAATGATAATAACAACAACATGAACAATAATAATAATAATAATAATGATGATAATAACAACAACAACATGAACAACAATAATAATAATAATAATAATAATAATAATAATTATAATAATAAAATAATCATTTGAGAATTAGAAAGAATCAAATCTGCAGGACAATTTAATCGGGGAATTTAATATTAAAAACATTATAAATTAATTCATGTTAAAAAGCATTAGTAATCAATTTATTATTGAAAAGCATTGAAAATCAATTTTGGAATAAAAATAGTATTAGGAATGAGTTTAGTATTAAAAAACCGAAGTTACGAATTTATTATAAAAAAAGCATTCGAAAAATAATATAACTTGAAAAATGTAAATTCCTTAATAAATTTAGTATAAAAAGAGAATTAGAAATGAATTAAGTATTAAAAAAACATTAGAAATGAATTTATTATAAAAAACATTAGATATCAATTTAGTATAACAAAGCAATAGAAATCAATCTTTCTTACTATAAAAGCAATGTTGTATTTTTGTGGCCATTTTGCGACTATTTTGTTTGCACTTCTCCTCAGACAAACAATTTCTTGGTTTTAAAATGAAATGCAATATCTTATTCTTATTCACTGAGGGGGGGGAGGTAAAATTGAATTCGCCCTTAATCCGGCGTTTTTCTTGGTTTTAACAACAGTTTTAAATGGATTTACAACAAACTTTCGACATAATTTCCCGGTCCGACCCTTTCACGCATGACGTCACCAATTGAAAAAAAAAACAGCGTTTTAATCACGCTTTTTTTAAGCGTCTTTTATTACCAAATTTCTTTAAGGGTCTTGTTTGACCGATTCGGTTCAAACTTTACACACGACAAGCGTGGTCCTAATAGATTTTTTTTTTTCGAAAACGTCAATTTCAAGCCGATTTAGCGAGTGGACATTAAGTCAGGGTTCATTTTGCCAAAGAAAAAGCATTTTTTAATGAGCCCTGACTTAATGGCCACTCGTTTATTTCTACTGATAATGTTTCTTTGATATCAGCCTTATATAACATGTAATTTTCAGACATGGCAAAATGTTTCACACCGACCATTCTGTCCCTGTTTTTCATATCGTCTTTTATTTCCACGCTTTTTAAATTTATTTAAAGATTAACGTTATTTACTTTCTACACAAGAATTTATATTCTAAAATCTTATCAAATATCTCCTTTTTATGCTATTTAAGTCAAAAATGAATTGGTAGTATTTCCGCCTCTCTTTTTTTTTTTCGGGACTTTTTGTCTGACAATCTTTTTGTAAGTTTTCTATTTTCTTTTCTTTTTTTCAATTAAATATTACCGAACTATATTATTATTGATTATTAACTTGATAAATTTCAAAATAAAAAAACAAAAACTTTAATTCTAACCCTAAAATTGAATCAAATGTAAAAAAAATTCTAATAAATTTTACAAAATTAAGAAAATAATGAAAATCAAACAATATAAGATGAGGAATATATTTGTAAAACTGCCTTGAAAAACTAATTTTGAAAAAATAAATTCCAAAACCCTGGCATTGCCGGGTTTATTTGCTAGTTTAATATAAAAAAGCTTTAGGAATCAATTTAATCTTTAAAAAAAATATTAGGTATGATTTTAGCATAAAAAGAAGTATTAGAAATGAATTTAGTATAAAAAATGATTAGAAACGAAGTGTTAAAGACGGGCACTTGCTCTAGTAAATTTTAAATAATCGATTATCTAAATGTTTTAGACGAATTTACGGTCTTTATAGACTATTCAATGATGTGTAAATTTTGACTGTTTGCTCCGGGCGTCGGTTGGCACGGTTGAAAAAACAACGAAAATTCTTCATAATCTTTTCTCAAATGTTTGTAAAGTTGCCCGGATGTAATTGACAAGCGAACACAAAATTTTTAATCAGGATATTAAATAAGCAAAAACGAATGACACAAGCAATTTGTTATTATTGCTTGTTTGTTTTGTGTTTTAACGGCATATCAATCTTTTTAGGTTATTTTAATGCCTGGAAAAATTACTGATTACTAATGATTTGATTTGATTGATAAATATTATACACACAGTTTTTTTAATAACAAAAATTGCATTATTTAATCCACAGGTTGAAGGAAGATGCAGATTCCTACCTTTTCCAAGGGTATTAGTCAGCATGTCAATATAGATGGAACGACTTGGATTTGAACTCGTGTACTACGATTCCGAAATCTGACCCTTTATCCACTGGACCACGTCGACCGCTGTTAAAATCAATAGACATATACATTGCCTTGTTTTAAAACTGATTTACTAAATAAACGGCGTAAATCCATTTGGCCCAGTGCGTAGGTATCGGGCTTCGGAATCGTTGTACGTGAGATTGAGTCCCAGTCGTTCCATTTGTCTCCATCGTTGGATGTGGCAGTTCCATGCTCAGCCACGTAGGGGTCCTGTCGCAAAATGCGCATTGCAGCCCCTTTACCCTAAAAAAGGCAACTCTTAAAACAGTGAAGCCTTTTGTTATATATACATACATCTACAAATATATATAGAAAAAGGCCGAAGCAGAAAGTTAGATGGATTGATAGATGTATATTTCAAGTGTGATAATGATTTTCTAATTAATCCTGACAATTATTTTATTAGTTTTTGGATTAAAAAAAAGATCTGTGAAACCAAGAAGCCTTACGGCTCTTAGGGAGTTTGCGCCCCCCCCCCGCAATTGTGGGGTGTGCAGGGGCCTTAAGCACGACCCTGGGATGTGGACATCAGCCCGAAATATAGTTCCACTATTGTCCTGTTCCTCGAATTGTTTGCTTGAGTTTTACGGATTATTAACATTTTAAGGTTATTTAATACCAAGAACAATCATTGTATACAATAAAAACTTAGTTTGTTTTGTTTTTTAATAATATAATGATCGCTATTTAACCCATAGCTGTAGCTAATGTGGGGATTCACACCTCTCCCAAGAGTATTATTCCAATTATTAACGTAAATAAAACTACAGGGATTCAAACCCACATACTACGATTCCGAAGTTAGATTACCTACCCACTAGGCCAACTGAAGTCCCTAATTAAATCTACAAAAAGAAACAAATATAATTAAAACAGTAGACATGTATTATATTTACTTGGCGAGCACCATCCCAAGTTTGGCACAAGGCCATTTTTACGTGCTCTAACCCGGGCTTTTTACATTCGGTGTTACCCTTCACCTAGATGAGATGCTCTCCTGAGTTAACAAGCCCCATCTGCCTGAGACTGCTAAAATGAAAGTAATGGTTTTGACTTTCTTGTATATTTATGTAAAAAAACAAACTTTCATATCTATTCATTTACTCATCAATAAAACAGTAAATTCTATCTAAACAATCACATTTTCTCTGTTCTTAAAGAAAAGAAATCAAAATCAAATAAATACAAATAAAATGCTTAGAAACAAACAAGACCATTTCCTTTATTTTTAAAATTCTTGAATTACTTTGAAACGATACAAAATGAAAATCAAATTGAAAAGTTCCTATCTGCATTAAGGCAGGAATTTAATTTAGAAATATGTGTTAGGATTGAATCGAGAAAAATGACTGGCTTTTCCATTTTGAATTTACTCGAAAAGCATATCAAAATCAATTTAGCAAAGTTACATATTTGATATAAAAAAATCCTATAATAATTATTACAATAATAAACATAATAATAATAATGATATAATTCCTCTCTATCATAATTAATACAACAAGCATAATCAATGGAAATTCCACAGTAGTTGAAATTTTTTAAAACAAACAAAATAATACAATTATAAAATAATTTCCATAAAAAAGACTGAATAATAATGGGAGGTAATTTATTTCTTCCTAATTACTGTTTGGGATTATGATTGTTATTTGTGACACTGTACATTGGATAAGTAAACTAATATATACATAATATATACAATAATAATAATAATAATAATTCCTGAATATCATAATTTTTACAGTAATATATTTCAATGTATTGCAATAATACAAGTATAAATAAAACCCACACAAAATATAAAGAAACTAGAAGTTGAGCATGGCAAATACAAACCTTATTCTATTCATTTAATAAAACAGTATGGAGCAAACTACATGGATTTTAAAACTTTTAGTTGAACAAAACAAAAGAAGAAAATGAAGAGGGATTAAATAAGGTTGAAATGATACAAGTTCTTGGCAATATATCAAACACAGGATGAGAAGTTGTATTTCTTGATGGTTAATTTGATTGACATTTTTTGACCGAAACAGACAAGAAAATTCAATTCAACCAGAAAGTTTTTTTTTTTTTTTGTTCAGCATCATTTTTTGAATGACTTTCTTTTTTTGTTTGTTTGTTCATGTTTATTCTTTTCTTCATTCTGTTTTAATCAGTAAAATAAGAAATCTAGGACCTCTCTCTCTCTCTCTCTCTCTCAGAATATTTTACTTTCTCTCTCTCTTGCTTGAAACTTTGTACTTCCTCTCTCTCCCTCTCTCTCTCTAAACTTTTTACTTTCTGTCTGTCTGTCTGTCTCGAAACTTTTTAGTTTTTCTCTCTATGCCTCTCTCAACATTTTGCTTCCTACCTCTCTCTCTCTCTCTCTCTCAGAATATTTTACTTTCTCTCTCTCTTGCTTGAAACTTTGTACTTCCTTTCTCTCCCTCTCTCTCTCTAAACTTTTTACTTTCTGTCTGTCTGTCTGTCTGCAAAATTTTTAGTTTTTCTCTCTATGCCTCTCTCAACATTTTGCTTCCTACCTCTCTCTCTCTCTCTCTCTATTGAAACTTTTTACTCTCTTTTCCTCTCTCTCTCAACTTTTTCCTTTCTCTCTCTCTCTCTCTCTCTCTCCCAGGAAAGCTTTCAGTCAATCATAGAATTGCTCAGAACTGAATATTCTTATTGCATTGGAAATCAAAGAAATCTAACTTGACATTTTATTTTTATTTCTTATTTATTTAATTATTATTATTATTTTTTTTTTATTGAAATTGAAGATTAATTTTGTGCCTCAACTGATATTTGAAGAATTAAAATTCAATAGTGGACAGCTGCATAAGAAGAGAAATGGATTATTCTTTGATAATTCCAAAATTTTCATCAAAAAGGATTCAATAAGTTCAGCTCAAAAAATGAATATGACTTACACAAAGCAATATTCAACTACAAATCCTTCTACTTATGATAAACAAATTTAACAAAAATGACTGTGTTACAAATATTAAGAAAGCAGATGTTTTGCTATTGTTGTATCATTTTTGCTTGAACTTAACTGTTGGGTATGATAGCAGGTATCGGAATGGCTCATTATTTATGAGACCTGACCACTGGATTACTGCCGCTGCTACTGCCACTAGAATATATGGATAAAATACTGTTCTGGATTAAATAAATTTTTTTGAGGTTCAATTATATAAATTTCTATCTTATATATACTATATATTATATTTATATTTACTTGGTGAGCACGAAACCAAGTTTGGCATAAGGCCATTTTTATGTGCTCTTACCCGGGCATTTTGAATTCAGTGTTACTCTTCACCTAGATGAGCTGCTCTCCCGAGTTAACGATCCCCATCTGCTCGAGGCAGTTAAAGGTGAATGCAATGGTTTTGACTGGGGTTTGAATTCGCCTAATACGATTTCAGATCCCAAGCTCCACCAATGCTCCGTCGCTATATTTTATATATGTATATATATATATATGTATTGGGCAGCGACCGTTGAGCATTGGTAAAAGCTCAGGCTCTGGAATCGTATTACGTGAGTTCAAACACCAGTCAAAACTATTGAATTTACTTTAGCTGCCTCAGGCAGATGGGACACGTTAACTCGGGAGAGCAGCTCATCTAGGTGAAGAGTAACATAAATATAAAAAGCCCGGGTAAGACCACGTAAAAATGTCCTTGTGCCAAACTTGGGTTGGTGCTCACAAAGTAAATATGATATATATATATATGATATTTACTTGGTAAGCACCCCCAATTTTGGCACAAGGCCATTTTTACGTGCTCTTGCCCGGGCTTTATATATTCGGTGTTACCCTTCGCCTAGATGAACAGCTCTCCCGAGCTAACGAGCCCCATCCACCCGAGGCTGCTAAAGTGAAAGTAATGGTTTTGACTGGGATTTGAACTC
>JAUZSX010259883.1:0-15088 GCA_034780655.1 Idiosepius hallami
AAAAATCTGGTTGCTTCTAAGGGCCATAATTCATCACGGTGTTACTGTTTGTTTTCAATGTGGGGGATCGATTTAGTTTAACGTTGTATGTAAAAGTGAGCACCCTTCCCAAATCAATAAATAATGGTTATTTTTCATTTTTTTTTTTTTGATAATCTGGTAGATTAATGTCCAATCGATAATATTCTGCAGAAAAAATTGATTGTAGGTCCACCAATTTGAATTTATCGATGACTTGTTCAAAAAATTATTTAACAATTGATAGATATTTTTGCTGGCTGGCCTCTGGTTAGATGCTTTAAATCAAAGTATGTTTGTTAAACGAAAATTTAAATAAATTTTTGCTTTATTTTATTTAATTTTCTTGTTCTTGTTGGTGGATAAAGTTATATAATAACAAGGTAAGAATGTAGAACGAATTATCAATTTGTTTACTAAGAATAGCTCTTTTGAGTGGTTATGGGTTTGGAGCTTACAATTTGTGAGGAGAGGGGGCGCTCTGCTTTTAGTGCTTTAAACGAACCTACAAATAATGAGTGTGTAGGTAGAGGCTGCCACCTTTGTCAAAATTAATATAAAACCCTACTAGAAAATGAGTAAATAAATCAATAAACAACACCTACCTCTAAATAGGGACAGGTAGGGGAGGGATACATAGCTCGTGTTTAGTTTGATCTTTAAAGATTTTTACACTAATTCCTCTAAACACATTGGACTAAGTTTTAATGAAAAACGCGTTAATTTTTTTTCACTTAACTATCGGAATTTTTTTCTTTTTGTTATTCAGAATAAGTTTAATCAGATCTTTTAAAGTTATATTTAACCTTTATTAAAAGAGCAGAGCAGCTCATCTAGGTGAAGGGTCAGTATCACCGAATGTAAAAAATCCCGAGTAAGAGAACGTAAAAATGGTCTTGTGCCAAACTTAGGTTGGTGTTCACCAAGTAAATAAAATATTTAACCTTTATTCTGTCGTCCATAGAATTTTCTCTACGATCTAATTTTTTTAGAATAATAAGTTAATCATAGTTTAGAGGTTACATCTGATTTTTTAAGTTTATGCAACTTCAATTTCTATCTATTATAAACAAACAACAAACTAATATTCTTCCTTTAGGCCCTAAGAAGCCGATATATCGGCCCTGACAACATAAGGCTAAAAAAGACACACCATTATTTTGGCTTTAATATATTTCTCCAATATAACGACTCTGAGTAATTACTTAGTAATTATGATAAGTCGGGGTTCAAAGGTTTAATGAATATATTCTGTTTATCATCTCCCCACCTACCAGGTTATTTTAGTCTGAAAATAAATGGCGTTGCCCTGGCTTGCAACAAAAGAGAATTTAACTTTAGTGGGTTCAGGGTTCAGAGTGTAGCTTTATGCTTCAGAATGTTAACAAAAATATAAGTCACTTGAACTTTTGTTAACAAGCAGAAAACCGTGTTTAGGGGACCCTAAACTACACTCTGAATCCATTAAAGTTACATTCTCTTTGGGTACACAAAGACAACGCCATTTTCTTCCTTGACTATTTCGTGTCTTAGTTTTCATCCGAAAAACAGCGATTTTAACTTAAAACCTCCTGATTAAGGGTTTTTCTTGATATTTTTAATCACTTTTATCCTTTGAATCCTAACTTATCAAAATTACCGAGTAGTCACTCAGAGCCATTCTAGTAGAGCAACATATTAGGGTCAAAATATTGGTTTGTTTTTTTTTGTCTTATGTTCTCAGGGCCGATATTATCAAAATTACCAAGTAGTCACTCACAGCCTTTATAGTAGAACAACATATAAAGATCAAAATATTGGTGTGTCATTTTTTGTCTTATAGTCTCAGGGCCAATATACCAGCCCTTTAGGGTTCAAAGGGTTAAAAAGAAACAGAAAAAAATGTTGACTAGAAACCCTTTTATCAGAATATCTGCTTGGTAAACTTAAATCCCTTTCTTTTTTGAAAAGCTAAACATATTAAACTTCAATTTTTTTTTTTTTTGAAATGACTAGAAAATCTATAAAGAATTATCTGTTTTTTATTTTGAATATATTTTTTTTTTTTTGAAATGACTAGAAAATCTATAAAGAATTATCTGTTTTTTACAGACTTTTCTTCTCATCTTGGTAATTTAATGTTTTCTTGCACAACGTTTCGGCCTAGTAACCCTCAGGCCATCTTCAGGTGTTTCAATTGCAACTCTAGATTAGAAGACGGCCTAAAGAGTCACTAGGCTGAAACGTTGTGTAAGAAAACATCAAATTACCAAGATGAGGAAAAAAGCCCGAAAAAAAAAAGTTAATTTCTTTATTTTGATACCTCATCTCAAAAATAAAAATAATAAAAAAGAGGACCCTTTATAAAAAAATTATAGTTCTTGGCATTAAATGACCTAAAAAATAAAAATAATAAGAAAATCTGTGTTGATTTTTTTTTTTTAATGAAAATTTTAAATTTCAAACGCTGGTTGATTAGGAATATATTTTCCTTTTCTTTTTAGTTTAAAATTTTTTTTTTTGTTTAGTCACTGGTTCAACCAGTAATTATTTTCATCCCTTAAGTATTTTTATTGTTGAAAACCTTTGAAACAGCAATGATTATGTCATTGTTTTCATCTTCATTATTACTATAACAAAATAAGAAAACAAATAAGCCACCTTATATAACATTAATAAATAAGGTAGACTGACCTACTTACTAAAACAATTAAAAATCTATACTACCCCACATACAGCAATGGCATACCCCACATCATAAGAGAAGAAAAAAGTAAGGTCGAACAGCATACATAAACAAAATCAAAACAGAATTAAAAGGTAGGCCATTCGACAGAACCAGGTCATAAATTTAGGCCATCCCACATACCATAACAGAATAAAGAAGCTAATTAAAATGGAATTAGAAAGCTACAAATGGAGTTAAAATGTATGGAACAGAATCAAAATGGTAGGCCACTAAACATTCTAAAATAGAATAAAAAAGCTAGAGAACCCTCATGATATAACAAAAAGGCTAGGCTTACCTTTACAATATAACAGACCCTAAAAGCTAGGCCATCTCTTTCAATATAACAATCAAAAAGCTAGACCACTTCTTACAATATAACAGAATCTAAAAGCTAGGCCATCTCTTTCAATATAACAATCAAAAAGCTAGACCACTTCTTACAATATAACAGAATCTAAAACTAGGCCATCTCTTACATAACAACAGAATCTAAAAGCTCGGCCACCTCTTACAATATAACAAAAAGCTAGGCCACCTCTTACAATATAACAGAATCTAAAAGCTAGGCCACCTCTTACAATATAACAAAAAGCTAGGCCACCTCTTACAATATAACAAAAAGCTAGGCCACCTCTTACAATATAACAGAATCTAAAAGCTAGGCCATTTCTTACATTAGAATCTAAAAGCTTGGCCATCTCTTACATTAGAATCTAAAAGCTAGGCCATCTCTTACATTAGAATCTAAAAAAGCTTGGCCATCTCTTACATAATAACAGAATCAAAAAGCTAGGTCTTTTAAAATTTAACAGAATTAAAAAGCTAGGCCACACTAAATAATATAACACCTAGGCTTTTTACTAATGCAGAATTTAAAAAGTAGGCCAGATTTTATTATTAGACATCACATATTTTCATATGTACAATAATGAACATATATCAGTTATCTTCTATTTCTTTTTCTTCTTCTTCTACAGCCTTGAATAGAAAAAAAATCGTTATGGAGAAAGTCCAACGAAAACGAAAGAAGGACGATGAGAGACACGAGCGAAAGAAAGGCAAAAAAGATTCTGCCAAATCTTTGTTAGCGTCTGCTTCAGCGGCACCCGTTACAGATGATAGCAATAATACTTTGGCCAACAGGAGATCATCTCGTGATGCCAGCACAGAAAAAGACACGGATTCAACCAATCCAGTTGATGGCCACACTGGGGAGGAAGCAAAGAACGACGTAGACGCCAAAGACAAGGCTGAAAGTGACGCCTGTATGCGCCAGTCACCCGAACCAAATTGTTCCATTTGCCTAAGTAAACTTGAGAACAAATCGTTCACGGACAGTTGTTTTCACATGTTTTGTTTTGTATGCCTTCTCGAGTGGTCGAAGATTAAAACCGAGTGTCCACTCTGTAAACAACCGTTTAAAAGTATCATACACAACGTGAGGTCGTACGACGATTATGACCAGTATGATGTACAGAAACAAGATATGCAAGAAGACAGGCGTTTCAGATATCGAACGACCCTCACTGTCGATCGTCTGCTAGCCTTACAGAATCCCAGAGGCCGTGGCGAGAACCAAGGCAATGTCCATGGCCTACGCTCGCATATGACTACTCGTCACACTTCACGTAGACTGCAACAACAACAACAACAACTGCAGCAACAGCAGCAGCAACAACAGATGCACTACCATCAGTTACAGTATTCACGACATTCGCTTGAGTTTCGACGTAGCGTCTACCGGAATAACCTTCAGATCGTAAAGAATAAAAACAATGCCCGTTACCGTAACACGAAACCCGATTTTCTGCAGAAGAACCCAACGGCTATTCACCGACTTGCTCCGTGGTTGGAACGTGAGCTGAATGTTCTGTTGCGGCATCAGGAGAGCCACGTTTCTTTTGTGATGGAGCTGATTCTTGATGTCATTAAGTGCTACCCGATAAGCAGCGAGGAATTCTACCAGCACATCCTGCCGTTTGTTGGTCGCAACACTTCGCACTTCATGCACGAGTTTGAGAACTTTGCCAAGTCGACCATGCCAGATATGCGTTCTTATGACGAGAACACACAGTACGCACCATTCACTCAACTTGTCGACTCCAACAGTGAAGCCTCTTCCAGTGACGATGACGACGATGATGATGATGATGTCATTGTACTTTCTCCAAGGGAAACCACTACTGCCACTGCCACAGCCACAACCTCTCGTAATCAGAGTAGCATATCCGTTTCCATTAGTCTTGGCCATCCGTCACAGCAAATAGTGATGACGTCTTCATCCTGGGACAAACAGTGTTCGGATAAAAGCCAAGCCGAGAGCAGCAATACCTCAAATGGACAGACATCGACATCTGGTTGGGAATCTCCCCAGCCAGGACCCTCAGGCATTTTACCCTCGTCAGCTGCTACGGAAGGCCCAAATGTGGCCACCGAGTCTAACCTAACCGAAGCTTGCTCAACCTCAGAATCAAAGTCTAAGCCAGAAAACAGTAACAAAAAACAACGGCAAGTAGAAAGTTCGTCCGATTCGAATGAAAGTGAGCCTAATGGCGATGGCGAGAACGATGAGCCAGCAGATGATAGTGATGTTGTTATTACGGGGTATGAAAAACCGTGGGTCGAACGATCGCCTATCCTGATATCTGATTTGGATGAGGCCAATGATAATGATGATGATTTGAATGATGACGATGATGATGATAAAAGTGATGAAGGTGGAGCGGATGCTGAAGGGCTCACTGAAAAATCTGGAGAAGCAAGCACTCGGAAGCGCTCCACCAAAAGTGGCGAAAGTCACAGAAAAAAGAGAACTGGTTCGCGACAAAAAGATCGCAGCCATCGTAAATCGCGAGATAAGTGCTCGTCCCGCAGTAGTGACCGGGCCAGACGTGAATATAACTTTTGCTCAGCGGGTGGGTCTTCCTTTGAAAACAGCTTGTACAACAAAAGGATACGGTCTCGCTCCAGGTCCAAATCTCGATCAGCATCACGTTCTAGACACTCTAAAAGCAAGAATAGTGGTTCCGGTTATTCCAACAGAGAGAAAAGATCCCGTCGTCAGCGTCACCATGACGACTCTCCAACATCTTCGTCTTCGTCCCTGCAGCTTCATATATCTCAAAGATCAATTTTTGGTCCATTGTCTTATAGCAATGTCTACAGACTTGACAGTCACCAGCGCCGTACACTGAATGAACATTCCAGTAATGCATGTGACTATGATAACTATTTGCATAAAAGGTTGCGTCGAAAACACCGATTTAGCCACACGCCGACGAGTCCCACAAGGCATCCGTCTCGAGCCAGGTCTCGTTCATCCAGTGTAGAGATCATAGCCTATAAACGTCAGCGGAAGAACCATAAAAAACACAAGAAACACAAACACAGAAAACATCATCGAAGCAAACGCTCATCAAAAGTTCCATCATCAGCTTGTGGTTCTATCTCAGATAGTAATATCGCAAGTGGCTCAGATGTTGTGCGCATTTCTCCACCTCCCACTTATTCATATAAGAAGCACCATTCTGGACACAAGAATTCCCATTTAAGGCAGAGCTTACCCAGGAGCCCCACAAACGATGATGTTCACATTATTGCGACTGTCCATGGGGAAGGTAACTCTTATTTAAGCCGCTTTCAGAAATACACTAACAGTTTGCAATCGTCTTCTTCTGGCACGGCAACAGCGAGTTGCACTCAATCTGCATTCAAAGACACGTTCTATCCAATGTCCCCTCTTAGAAGTCACCCTTCGTCTCCTATCATTGATGCGGAAACAATTGGGGCAGATGTTGTTATTCCCTCAGAAGGCAATGGCTGCCAGGTTGATCTCGACAACGTGCAAGAGAAACTAATCCCTGAGGCAAACGATATGCCAAACAAAGCAATCAGCGTACCTGTGTCGACTTGCGGTAACCTAGATGAAATAAACGATCCCGATTTGAAGCTAATGATCCCAGATTTAATGAACGCCACGTCGAATTCTCCTTTGTCTCCTTTAGCCAGCAAACCAGATTGCATTCAAACCAATCGTAACACATCTGCAAGTTTTTCCAGGGCTCCCCAAACTGGTCTACCCTCGTGTGCTCTAGAGTCTTCTAAGTGGCTCCCATTACCCCTGTCTAGTGATCACTCCTCTCCACTCATAAATCCAGACTGTCGGTATAGTAGTAAGACTATGAGAGATCTTTCTCCCTTTATTGTTGACGTAAATAATAAGCCACACACGCCCAGGCCATCAGCGACTGTTACGTTGTGTTCTGCTGACCTCTCTGACCGACCTTCTTCGAATAATCTAAACCTCGCAAGTTCAACGTTTGCATCTTCTCTTTTGTCCAGTGAAAGCAATAGTAGTTTTTCTTCTACAATATCAGTGGTTGATCATACACCAATCATCGATATAATGAAACCGTTCAGTGTGTTGCCAATCGATTCACCAGAACCAGAACCTTCAACGTCTATGGCAAGTTTCCGGTCGTTGCCATTACGATTGGATGAGCATGATCTTACGTCTCCAATGCCGAGTGTGCGCCCACTCAACAGATTGAATCACTGGACTCCTCCTCCAAACGGAAAGACTTCTTCAGCAACCGAGCAACAATCTTTGTACAACAAAGGAAACCTTTTAAGCAGTCAAGAAGGTCCTTCTTCAGGATCCTTACTGGATTCCCTGAGTACCATTTGTAGCTCATCAATCGCTAAATTATCAGCTCCAGCTGAAAATGATGATCATCATCATCATCGTAGTGATCTTAACAAGCCCAACTTGTTGCCCCTCTTTAACGAACCCTTAGAAACCTGTCAGCAGCAGCAGCATCCTTCATCATCCTCATCATCATCATTAAGCACGCTTGCTGCTGCAGCCTCGCTTGCAGTAGTCCCCTCTCCCCCCACCCCACATTCAAGTTCTCAAAAAACAATATGCAATACAACTTCTTTAACTCTCAGTACCACTACACCTACCTCTGAAACGACTTCTTCCTTCAGTTCTCTTTCAGTGGTCTCTGCTACCACTACTGCCACCGCAACTACTACTACAAGTGTTGCTACTTTGCCTACTTCTCCCAATCCTACAAAAGCTACCTGGACCTTAACGCCCCCTGAAAGAAAGGCTCCAGAAGAGGCTACCCACAATAGCAGGGACTTGCTGTCTCTTGACTCGGATGTGGGTCTCTCACACTCACAATCAGCCATTGCATCTCAAAGAAAGGGGGAGGGGATGAACAGCAGAAGCCTTTCTGTCCTTGCTCTTCCACACGACGAGACGCCTTCCGATTCCGGTACAAACACCAAGGACTTGGTTCGATCCTTTATTCCTGGCACCATCGAAGAAAAACTGCTGATAGAACCGATCAAACAAAAAAGTTATGAGGAAAAGCCAGATGATGAGGATGATGAGGATGATGATGATGAGGAGGAGGAGGAAGAGGGTTCTGCTTCAGATTCTCTCACAACTCCGTCAAACTTGTTGCCGATTCTGAACAAGAATTCCCAGGAAGAGCACAAGAAGCAACTGGAAGAAGCCGCCGCTTCTTCATCAAGTCCTGAAACTGATCTGGATAAGATGGCCGGATCTCTTTCACCCCACACCAGTAGTGATATTAAACCCCGAGGGGAGAGTCTCTATGAGTACTCTTCTCATAACCTGACGTCCAACCAAAAAAGTCCACTGAAGATAACGTTGAAACGGCTAAAGCCACCATCTCCGTGGATTGGTAAAACGCCTCAGGAATTGAGTCGACAGGTTCCCCATTCAAATGGGAACGCTTCACAGATAAGCACATTGTCAAATCAGAATGACTATTCAGATGACGATGCTGACTCACAAACCAGTCATCAAGATGGGCTGAAAAGCGACTCGGAATTAAAACCAGATCAAAACCCATCAACAATTATTAACCCTAACTCTGAATCGACCTCCCAAGAACCTTTTAATAAATATTCTGTTGGCAGGAGTGAAAAAACAGCTTCACCCAGGAAAACAGACTCTGATATTCTTATTCCGGCTCACCGCGATTCGTCTTATCTAACGGACCCTGCCACTGGCTATTCTTCTCAGGACAACTTATTTGACGAATCTTCAAGTGACGAGTCAAACGTACAGAGCTGTGAGAACTTTGGTTTCTCCGAAGGTCAGTCGACTGTGGGTGGATTATCTACAAAGATAAACAATTCACCAGCAAAGGCTTTGGATAATCAGCCATCAAAATCTGCGTCTTTGAATTCCTCTCAGATAAAAGATTATTCTGAAGATTCGTCTTCAGGAAGTGATGAACTCGAGATAGACCTCAAGGAACCTGAGGGTTTAAATTGTGGCTTGGACAATAAGGCAACAACACCATTATTGGAATTACATTCTCAGGGAGACATTTCTGATGACTTTAATAGAAGTCTTCATGAAGAAGAAAAAGAAGAAGACAGTCATGCTTTGTTTTCATCGTCTAAAGCATAATTATTGTTGTTGTCACGGCATTTACCCAGGATCGGTTAAGCTGGCTCTTCCCAATAAGTTCACTGCATCCCGAATGAATGCCAACCTTGCACAGCGATCCGCCGCCAATGCTGAAACAGGAGAGAGCCAGTTCCATGTCCAACGGTGGAGACCGTTGGGCCTAGAATTAGCTCTACATCCTGCTTCACCGTTCTGTGCCATGTCTTTAGCTAGCCACCGCATCACTTCTTCCAGCCTGGGAGAGGAGCCGGATCAACAGCCTCTCTAATGAGCCCTCCTCGCTGGATACGGAGAGCATGGCCGAACCAATGAAGACGCTTTGTCAGAAAAGCCTGCTGGAGGAAGATCATGATTATGATGATGATGATGATGAAAGTATAGTTGATTGGGGTCTCAGAATATTTGAGATGACCTGTACATCTATTTTTGAGGCTGTTGTCCTCATCTTTGTTACCATTGCAATACTTGGGATGACAACATTCCCTCTAGCTATGGGTTAAATAGTGCATATTGTGTTATTAAAAAAAATATTCGGACAAAAAAAAAAACGTTTATCAAAAAAATTATACTTCTTGGCATTATATGACCTAAAAAGGTTAATATGGTGTAAAACTAAACACACAAACAATCCTTGATAATTTTGTACATCTATTTCTTGGGCTGAAATTCTTATCTTTTATTCTTGTTACCAACACAATGTTTTAGCTGATGAACTCTTCAAACCTGTGTCTAAACTCAAAAGTCAACTGAGTTACTACAGTTTCCAGTAAGTACTATCTCAAGGGAGGGAGGGTCGACATGGCCTAGTGGATAGACAATCGGTCTTTGGAACTATGGTTCGAATCCAAGTTGTTCCGTCTACGTTGACATGTCGACTAATACCCATGGGAAAGATATGAATCCCCATCTTCCCTCCAACTATGGATTAAATAGCACAGCTTGTGTTATTAAAGAAAAAAAAACTGTATAAAAATAACGATTATCCAAAGTAATTGTACTAGGCATTAAAATGACCTAAAAAAGGTTGATATGCCGTTAAACACAAAACAAACTATCTCATGATTAAGGTTTCATTCCTACCAGAAGACAATAATTACTACTACCAGTATTGTTAATAAAATGAGAGCAGTATACCTACGTGGATCGAATAAAAGGTTAAGTTTGAAATTTGGTGAAGAGAACAAAAAAAAAATTCCCAAGTTCTATCAACTTGAAAAGATCAAAGAAAAAGAACTCTTTAACAATGTAGAAATAGAACAAATTCTAAACTTTCTAAAAGCAATCGGCCTATGCTGAAAAATCTGAAAAAATAAAACATTATCCAACTCCCTAAAATAAAATATAACTCATATCAAGTAACCCCCTGATAAACACCCTAAATAACAACCATCCACACAAACCAATCCCCAAACAACACCTTAGGCACTGAATAACAAAAGAAGTTGATATGCCGTTAAAAAACAAAACAACTAACAAACCAACCAACCTTCTTTGTTAAGGACTTATATATAGAAAGCCAGGAACGAAATGGTTGCAACTTTCGATCACTGAACAAGGAAATGATATAAGTCAAACAATTCCTCAGGTGCGAGAGACAAACTAGAGGGAGAGAGAAAGAGAGAGAGAGAAAAAGGGGAGAGACAGAGAGAGGAGGGGGTAAATTCAATTCGGAGACAGTCCAAACGTCAGAACCATAAATTTTCAAAGTATCTGAATGTCAATTTTATTATATTTAAATATTACTGTTATAGGTTGTCAGTCCTAAATCAAAACTGTTTTTTGGGGGAGACTTTCAGTTCAGAAAGAAGCTAATGAAAAGAATAAAGTCTCATCTCAAATAAGTGATGTGTTTGGAGAGCGAACAGAACAGATATATCGGAACATTTTATGTTTCTCTAATGTTTATGTCGACAATTCCTTATCAACACCTTAGCTAATATCTTTTACAAACTTGATCGTTTGGATTGCACGTTATAAATCATCCATCACCATTTATTAGTCTGTATTGATATCCTGTCTATTTTGAAACTTTACTAACAATATTTCTAGACCGACTCAGGCTCTCCCCAATCCCTTTCCAACCGAAGACCATAAACATTAACTCTGTTCCCGGTTTCTTCTTTTCTTTTGTTTCGGTTTTCTTCGTCTGCTGCTGTAGTTAGTTGCCATAATCTCCCAGAGAACTTCTTATTCTCATTGCTCGACTGCAAGGCCATTAATTCCTTATGCTTGTTATTAATGCAACTGACAAGACCAATGATTTATTGGGTTTGTCTTTCCAGTTCGGAACCGGCTGTGTGAATCGAGAAGAAAGGCATTTCTATTCGAAGACTTTTCCGAAATGGTTCGATTGCTTTCATTTCACTTTCTTCCGAAAATGTGGCCGATTGGAATTTAACAAAAAGAACTGAATTCAATAGGAAATATTTTACCATAAATCTTTGCTAGAGGTTTTGGCGGCTTACAGCTTTGTTTGAATTCATATATACGTAAATCTATGGATACCTCACTTATATCTTCGGCATATAAAATTAAATATACACTGTTAACTACCTACTCCATTAGCAAGGGAAAGGGGGCCTTACTAACCCAACCTTTATTTTTTCTTTAGTTCAATAAAATTTTCTTTTTTTTATTAAGTTTTTTGTCCCACTCCCAATCATTTATTGTATACATAAAAATCATCATCATCATTGGGGATATTTTAAGTAGGATTAGTCCATTGAGAAAACGTGGTGTTTTGGTGATTGCAGATTATATGACGACGGATGCATGTATTTATTTTATGAGAAATGAAAGGGTCACAAAAGAGTCTAGTTAAGGTAAGAACTAAGTGTATGACCAGCCTCATTAGTCCCCCCCCAACCGGCCTTGTGCCACATCTGTATATTCAGATTAATAAAATACACATATTAAAAGGGGGGGGAGAAAGAAAAAGGTCCCAATAGACCCAAAATAATTTAACAGCTTGATGTGGATGCATTGCTTTTGACTGGGATTTGAACTTGCATACCACTATTCTAAATAATTTAATAAATATAGCAACAGGTTAAAACACATTACTTGTCATGTCCCCGGACCTTCTCTCAGCTCAGACATATTTTCCCTGATCACCGTTCTTTCCGTTTGTTTTAGTGCTTCACGTTACGACGTTAATTCACCTTCTTATTTTTTTTTAATTTCCTTTGCTCACTCTTTCCTAACTTCCTCCTTAACGTAAATTAGTCGGTCTTCTAGAAGCCCTTTCTTTCACCTTAAATTAATATTTCAATTCTCGTAGTTTCGTTAACCGCTAGAGGTTCCTGTTTGGGCGCGCATTTTCTTTCTTTCACACTGTGGCTCCATCGCGAACAGACGTTCCGTTTTCTTATCGTCCCTGTGGCGAACCCAGCATGACACATTCAGTAGGTCATTTTTTTTTTTTTTTTTTTTTAAACGCATTTCTTCTGTCAGCTTTTGGGTTGTTTAATTTAATTTAAATTAATTCTTCTAATTTTCTCCTTTCGGGTTTAACCCTCTACATAGCACAGTCTATGCTCCTACTAGTCGCCTCGTTCGTATGTGCTCACCCCTTTCTCTGTTTTGCTGGTTGTCCCTTTCTTTCTCTCTAATTCTATCTCCTCAGTCGTAAAGTGACTTTTTGTTTTTTCCTCTTTTTTTACAGGATTTACCTGTTTCATAAATAAAACTATTTTTTCAAATTTGAAACTTTGGTTATTTGTGATTCCGAGTTAAGCTGGCTGTCCAAACCAATGCAACTGGCTAAGGCAGCACAGTAAATCAGAATGTTTTTGCTTCGGGCTTCAAAGGAAATGTAGACCCACGAAATTTCGACGTTCCACGTAAATTCCTCTCTCTTATCTCTTCCAAATCCCACTCCTTCATAGGACCACCGCGTGTCACACCGCCCACACAATGGGCAAAAAGTCATCGTCCCACCGGACTCGTTCAAGGGCATCCTCCTCCAGCGCCTCGTCTAAGGCCCTGGCAGAACTCGAAATGGCCAAAGCCAACTTAAAATTCACGGAAAGAAAAAACCAACTGAGGGAGGCCTGGCTCCAAGCTCAAGCTAAGATGGAGTCAGAGAAAAAGCTATTGGAAGCTGAGAGAGATGTAGCCTTAAAGGAGGCCGCAGTCAAAGCCTTCGTCGGCTCTGGTTGGTCAAGCCACCCGGGATCCAGCGTCATCACCGACCAAGAGCCCGCCGACCCTATGCAGCAAACACAAGCGTATGTGGACAATTTGAACATGGGTATACAAGAACCCCCACTACAACTCTTGTCACCCACCCCAACACAGTTTGAACAACCTACTTCCAGGCAAGACTTCTTAAGACTCCCAAAGAGGGAAAAACCAAAGCCCTCATGCCAAAGTCCAAATGACTACCAAGGACACGCTTACCAGGGGCATGACAACACCCCTGATATCATGCGCCACTTCGCCATGCGGGAACATCTACGCAGAAGCATGGTGAAATTTACCGACCAACCCAAAGACTACAGGGCTTGGAAACGATTATTCCGCAACTTCTTTGGCGACATAACGCCAAACCCCAGTGACGAGATGGACTTGTTGGTGAGATGGTTAGGGCCAGCATCTACCGAACACGCAAACCGTCTCAGAAATACCCATATTAATCATCCCCACAAGGGCCTACAGGAAATATGGAAGCGCCTGGATAGGTGTTACGGGTCGCCAGAGAGCATAGAAAAAAGGAAAATAAATGAGTTCCCTCGCATCAGCCGAGACTACCATCGCTTGAGGGAACTTAGTGACCTCCTCACAGAGCTGCAGGCCGCTAAGGACGACGGTGACCTTCCCGGGCTGGGACTCTTGGATACTACAAGGGGCCTTAAGCCCATAGTAGAGAAGCTGCCTTTCAACCTGCGGGAGCAATGGACTGCCTATGGAACCGCGTATAAGCGAAAAAACCAGGTGCCCTTTCCCCCGTTTGCTGTCTTCGCAAAATTTATCAAGCAGCAGGCAGACGATAGGAACGACCCCGGTTTTTGCTTCGAGAATGAGCCTCAGCCCACAGGAGGGTTGGACGGATCATCCAAAGGGAGAAATCACGTTGCAACAAACAAAACGCAAGTCACACCCAGGGCCAGCAGGGAGACATGCCCCATCCACTAAGCGCCTGCCGAACGTTCAGACAAAGAGTTAAACTGCCTGTCCTACGCATGCTTTCCAAAGGCTGACTGTCGATAGGTGTGGGTTATGTAGCATGTATACATATGAGTTACTTCCCCTTAACCATAAGCAATCATATAGTCCCCCTTCCCATCATTCTGTATACTCCTTGTCACATGACATAGTAGTAATCAGTCTTAATAAATATGTCAAACTATACAGACAGGTTTTCTCTATGCTTATTCCTATTACTTGTACTAACCGCTATTAGCCTGAAGCTTTAACCTGTATCAACAAGAATATAACATGGTGTCAAGATAAAGGACCTTAAGACTCACAACAAGTAAAAAATAAATAAATGAGGAAAATGGAATTTCTGCCGTACCTGAAAGAACTTAACTTTTCTTCGGACAACCTTGCCAACGAATGGAAAACGTGGAAAAATGAACTGCAATTGTTTCTCCTTGCCACAGAGTCAGACAGCAAACCGGAGAAGGTTAAGACGTCGATACTGCTGACATGCATAGGCAACGAAGGAAAGAAAATTTATAACATTTTCAACTTTGAAAATGAAGAACAGAAGCAGAATCTACAAAGCGTAATTCAAAAATTCGACGCACACTGTCAACCAAGAAAAAATTTAACGTTTTTGACATATTACAGTGGAACCTCGCTAGTTCTCGGTTCCACTTTCGCGGGTCTAAAAAATATTAAAAATATCAAAAAATATTAAAAAATTAATAATAATGAAAAATATTAAATTAAAATTAGAA